>JAODUG010046518.1:0-16221 GCA_027564795.1 Aphredoderus sayanus | reverse complement strand
GGCCCATTCTCCTCTGACCTCTAGCATCAACAAGGCATTTTCGCCCACAGGACTGCCGCATACTGGATGTTTTTCCCTTTTCACACCATTCTTTGTAAACCCTTAAATCACCTTTCTTTCCCATTCTGACATTCAGTTTGGAGTTCTGTACCAGTATGTTCTGGATAAAACAATGTACTATCCATGTTGTTAATATTGTAAGATTACACTCCCCCCACCCCAATGAAAATGCCATGACTACATCCCTCTCAAATGCACTTCAATATAAAAATAGATGATCAAATTCTCTCTAAAAAACTTCTGACACAATGTAGTGTTGTCAATATCAACAACATACTGTATCAGTGCTTCATCACCTGTCATTTAACAGTTTTACCCATTACAACAGTATATTTTTCAATATTGTATCATACATCTCTAAGAAAGAAAACATTACTCATCTGTTATAATATAACCTTAATTAAAACTTTAACTACATGGTGTGGTGTGCGTGTTGCTCCAATGTGTTATGTGATATTTGCAATACAACTATTGCTGACTGCTGATGTCATAATTCTAACAATGCTATTTACTGGATTCTATACTATTTGAATAGAATGTACTAGCACATATGGTTATATGCTATATTTATGTTAAATAGTGTCCATTTTAATACCTTGTGTGTGTGCCCTCGTGTGTTTTGAAAGATACTTCATAAACTGTATAATTAAGGTTCAGATCTGAACCTTTACAGTACAAACCTTTGTTGTTAATCTTATCTAGCGTGCAAATAATGCTGAGGGTATTATGTATTATCGTTGACTGAGTTGGAACTCATGGTGTTTAATTACAGTCTTTAAATAATGACACACAATGCTGGTATTTTTGTCAGGAGCTATAGTTGTTTTTCTGTGGAAGTCTTTCTCGCACACATACTTTCATAATCTCACCGTGTTCCTTGGAACTCATAATTATCCTTTATGCTGTTTATTATCGTTTTAACTTTTGTTCATGAGATCTGTACGCAGATCTCTTACGAGGTGTACCAGTACATACAGTATCTGTAAGCAGGTGTTGTAGATTACATTATAGTACTGATGAAGTCAAGTTTGTTTATCACATTACAGTCTCAACGGGCGGCACAGGCCCCCTTCAGTATGCCGGGCCAAACCCAATATGAGTGGATGTCCTATACCAGAAAATAGACCCTACCAAGAGTTAGGATTTTGGTTGGTTGGTGTGCTGCATGCCACTGTAATGCCTCTGCGTGCCTATTGTGGCATGCGTGCCAGGGGTTTCCTAACCGTTTCTATGGTATCAAGGTAGATAATCCAGCTCTCAGGTTTATGAGGAAAGCTTAAGTTAACACACTGTATTGCGGTACTGTGGTAACTATTGGGATACTCCACCATCAATTACAATATGGTTCCCTACTCCAATGTCCAACTCAGACCTCTGAAAGTCCGGCAAGTCGTAATAGATCCTTCGTTTGTCAAATTTGTTTCTGTAGGCCAGTAAATCCTTCACCGGAAAGCTGTCATTTTGGCTTGTCCACACCGTGAGAGTGTACCTGTAACCATGGAAATGGTTGCATTAATTTATGTATTTGTGTGAATGTGTTGTCTCAGTAAAAAGAAGAATGTGACTGTAAATATTGTTAGAACCAATATTTGGACCTATATTTCTATGATGAGAATAAGCTAGATATCTCACCATGTGAGTCACACACCTACTGTACCTAAGTTCTGGATCGTTCTCACCTGTCTGACTGTTGAAGCAGCCATTGCAGTTGAGAGAAGGACTGGGCCAGGAGGGAAGCCCGCACTGGGAAGGTCACCGGATGTTTTAAGGGCCTGCACACCTCTTCCATCTCATATACCATATCCCAGCTGTAGCCTGAGGAGAAATATTACCATAGAATTGATTACCATAAAATAACAGATTTTCCTCCAGCATTTATTTGTTAATGTACACAATGTTGTTTTGTGTTAAAAGGAGCTGTACATAGGTTTTAGAGCTACTTTATATGCTTATTGCAATGTGTTGAAATGCCATAGACATCAGCCTGTCAATCAGATGAATGTGCAAAAACAGCTACAACAGGTTTGTCAATGGGCTTCGCAATGGCAGACCTACAAACCATACATACAGCAGCTGAGGTGAGGTGTAATCACCTGGGTTATGTGTGTGAGCCATCCACCCTGTAGTCCAGCCAAGAGAGAGCACAATAGGACCGGAACAGCGCCCAACCGTATCCAAAAAAGCCAGATGGTTTAGAGGAGTGGCCTTTCCTCCAGGTCCTGGGAGTATATCTGCATTAATCCACACAGGGCCAGAAAACTGACCCCACACCTGCTCCAACAGAACCATAGATGGGGCCACTGCTTCAAGGCTATGAAAATGGGTAAACTTCAAAGTAAATATATATGTTATTGCAATATAACTCTGTCTAGTTGAGATATTAATTACCTCTTGAAATCTAGTTTTATTCCCTTGGTATGAGCCATAACATCAGCCAGCCATTCCCGAAGTGTGATGTTACTGTCAATCTCAGGTGGATGGGCCATGATGGGCTCTTTGGGTTCATGACCTCTCATGAGTATGTCAGCCTCAATCATGTGACAAGTTCCTACAGGTAAAGAATGTGTGTTTATGTCCTGATGTCCTAGTCCACATCATAACCATCTTTTGTGTTAACACTCGTGATGTCCTTAAAATTATAGTCTTTAACCACCAGGCAAGCGCCATCTGATTGTACAGTATATGATTGTATGGTTCTTTTTATTGTCTTTGCTTTGTATGTATTTCTTTATTAATTATTTCTTTATGTATGTGTGTTGTTTTTTCGTGCCTTTCAACCCTCCTGTTGTCCTCGGGTTTCAAACACACACCTTGTTGTGCGAGCAGTGCAAATCATATCTGTGTAAAATTAGGTTTAGCGCCTTCTATCTGCCACAAAGAGGTAGTGATTTGGGTCATTTTGACCCTGAGGTCATCACAAGAGTTAAGTAAACTTCACATGATACTCAATACTCAATATTACAAAATTCAGCCATAGCTGAATCTAACTGAATGGACAGAAAACTTTACTGTAGCCTAATTCACTGCTTAACACATTTTCAAAACATGCCCCCATTGCTTCACTATAACTAGCATACAGCCTACCTTTAAGAGCCTCTGAAAGTTTCTCCTTGCTGTTAGTTGCATGACACCATTCGACGTTTGCTGCATCCTGCGTTCGTATTTGCCCACGAACAAAGAAATATTCAGTAGTTGGATCGGTCATTGGCTCTGTGAAGGAAGTATTTGTATACTCTATATTTGTGTATACAGTTATATCGTTACATTTTTATCAGCGCTTTTGTTTTTTTTTGTGGATTCTGGCAAAGTAGCTTAAGGACTACAAAGGTGCATTGCTGCCTCACTGGTAAGGAGTGGTACTTCAACGATGACTTGTTCGCAGCCTGCCTTGTACATTCAAGTACCATGTCACATAAGCAGCTCCGTGCTGCTTGTCTGATATACCCCTAGCGCGACAGCACTTTCAGGAAGTGGTGTTGTTGATTTTCATTGGCTGTTGTTAGCTTTCACTCACAGTTTATGCTTAATACTGGTGCCATGCTAGTGCAATGCTTTATTGACTAAATTCAGTTATTCCATTTTATTTTAAGCATTAACAGTAGCCTACTTATTTAGCCAAACAAATGTACAAGACCTGCAAACAGCCAGACTCATGTTGTTAAGTTTCCCAACACATTTCTCAGTAGAAGTTTAACATCCAACTTTAATTTTCATTGAATCTGTAGACCAAATCAAAATATTTATATTGTCAAGTAGACGGGACTTGGTGCAGTTAGCCAGTGCAAATAAAAGCTGGTTCTGCCGGACTAGTCCATGCCAATTGCATCACAAGACCATCCTGATCTTGTAAGTTCCAATAAAATATTTCCTTGTGGCAAAGTCAAACTGCACTAGCTTGTCAGATCACCGATAGGTCTACACGAGACGAGGCTATAATCCGTGCCATGCGTGCTAATGTGTGTTAGGCCTCCCCGAGTTCTCAATCTTACCCAGAATCCTATCCTGGGTGGAAATTCTGTAATCATCTTCTGCAACAGAAAGGCCAGAACCATGTAGGCTAGACTATATTATTATACATACTGTACAGTAGGCTAAAGTACAACTTATATACTAGGCTATATTATTAGGCTACTATGTAAATCAGAATCCGACCTAAGTCAATGTTTTCACTGTTCCCATAACGGCCATGCAAACAATGTCATGTTGGGGCCAAAATGTTTTGACTTTCATTGACTTTGTAGGCTATTGCGTGAATGTGCTTCCTTGTCACTTTGATCTGTTATAAACAAACGTGCCTAAAAGCTACTGTGTGATGGGATGCACTAGCAACTTGTAAAGATGTTTTGGGTTATTTCCTTGTAGGCATTCACATACCGTCACAGGTCTACATACAGGCATGTTTCAGTTTGTTGTTATCAGATGTAAGTGACAAGGCACCATCATAAAATAAGTCAATGGAAGACTACATTTGTTTGAACCCCCAGCATGGCAGTGGGGCTGACTGTGATGTCAGCTTGGAATGCTACATGGTATGAATTACTATAAGGATTTGACTAATTTATAAATACATTTAGCCCTACTATTGAAAAACTATGGCTTACATTTGTATGTATCATATATGTAGGCTAACTGTAATACACAGGCTAATGTATATAGGCTATATACACTGTACTATGTATTTGTTTTATAGGCTATATTCATTTAAGGTATATGAAATATTGTAAACCTATTTTAGTTTAGATTCTCTTGGTTAAAGGAAATATTAGTGATCAATATATCAAAGTAAAATATAAATAGGTTTGTTTGTTTGTTTGTTTGTTTGTTTGTTTGTTTGTTAGATGGAAGGAAGGAAGGAAAGCTTTATGGTCAGTGTTTGTGTCTACTGTATGTCTGCCTGCCTGCCTGCCTGCCTGTCTCTCATACCCTTCTCCTCTTCAGACAACTCTTCTTCTGGAGCTTTGATCTTTGTCTCCTCACTCTCAATTTCTGGAAAGACATAAACCATTCAGCTTGCTAATGTTAATATACTGTAATAATAATATTGAAATTACTATGATACTTGTACAAATTGTAAGAACAATAGCATCACCAAGGTAACACCAGCAATGTTCTGGTATTGTACCTTCCACTGGAGAAGGAGAAATATTTGTTACTAAAAAGAGCAGGACCAAAACAGCTCCCAGATTTCTGCTGGGGATGAATAAATATATATAATTCTATAATTCAAGTATATATTGTCATCTCAGTCTACTGCTTTAACAACATAATACAAAATAATAATCATACTCTAAACAGTATCTAAATAAAATTAAGCCTACTTGAGTAGGCCTACTATACTTATATTTCAAATATACTTGAGTATTAATCTTTTTGGAAATTGTGTAATTTAATCCACATTTGAAAGACAAATGTCTACTGTTTGATTACATTTCTATGATAGTTTCCTCTACTTTGAAGCATAGCTTTGAAATCAGCAGATTCATTTTCTTTTCTAAAATGCAATAAGATATATGTTCGTCACAAAAAACAAAAAAGCATTCACAGTAAACTACTCCTATGATCAGAGTCAAGTACAAAGTGCATTTGAAAAGTTCAAAGCACATCTGAAGTCTATGTTTGAGATTATAATCTACTACATTTCAATAGATTTTGCAAAATATTCTACAATCAGACCAAAAAAGCATTGCTTTAAATTAAAAAGGAATAACCTATTTTAGAATGAGTGCAGTTGTAACCTCCTGCAGAGCATTTCTGATTGCAGTAGTCTGTTATCATAGTATAGTATACTTCACTCAAATCTATGATTTGCATTTTAATCAACCATCTCTGATGTGACCATATGATCAATACATGTCCTATTAATATTGTGTATTAATATTGATCACTGTTAGCAGTGATTAGCAGATCCTTACTGTGGCAGCATGGTGTATTGCAGCTTGCAGCTCAGACCAAAATACCTTTAACAGGGACTGAGAGCAGCATGTAAGTATATGGAGTACCTGCCCCTAAAGGGTTATAGTCCACTGCTAATGTTATTACTGTCTATTATTATGTACTAATGGTGTGACAGATGCTAATAGTCATATTTGCGTAATTACATCTAATATGTATCACAATACAATAATACATTATTATTGTATTATTGTATTGTTTTGAAATATACAAATACAATTGAAATAATTAAATTACAGTAAATATTCAAGTAACAAGCAAAAATGGAGAGCATTAAACATGAGAATAAGTATTATATAAGCCTTCAACCAATATTGCACAATAATATTGTCAACAACAGTAGGTAGAGTGGGGCGACAGGTGACTGAAAAGTTGCTGGTTCAAACCTCACTAACTCCTCACCAAGTGTCGAGGTGTCCTTGAGCAAGACACCCAACCCTAACTGCTCCTGGTGGTCAGGTGTCTCCTTGCATGGCTGACACCGCCATTGGTGTATGAATGTGTGTGTGAATGGTGAATGTGAGGCAATAATGTATAGTGCTCTGAGTGGTCGGTAGGCTAGAATAGCGCTATATAAATGCAGTCCATTTACATTTACATTTAACAAAAGAAGGTTTAGAGGTCATCAAAGAAATGCTGAAGGTGAATTATAAATGGACTGCATATTTTTGCTTTTCCAACCTTCTGGCCACTCAAAGCTCTTTACAACATTGCCACACATTCACACAGTTAGGGTTTCAATGATTAGCTTTTATTTGCAGAATACTAGTTTCCATAACCTTCAATGATTAAAAATAACCTCAAGCTGCCCTACTGCATGGTAAAATGATTTGGTTACCTGCGTTACCATTGCTGTTTGTCAATTCAACATCACACCAAAACATTACAGATTGACCCCAAATTCAAGACATAAATTCACAAGATAAAATGAAAAAACGAAAAACGTTCTCAAATGTTCTCAATAGCATTTATTAGCACAATACATTTCCTACTATACTTTGTTAAATTTGATCATAATGTTACAGAATTGATAACACAAAATCTGGAACATTTTTATATATGCATATTAATATTTTAAAATTAAATACGTGCAATTTGTTAATGTTATACTGTGTTATGTTGAAATATTGCATTATGCAACCGTGAGAGCAGTGCAGGTTGGCTAGTTATCAGTTGTGTGTTGGGGAGGGCGTAGTGGCCTTTAAAAAGACAAGATGTGATACCACATGGCTTTTCTCCAAACACCTGCAGGTGAGATCCTAGTTGGTCCTAGTGTGTCTTTATTGAGAGCAATCCTTATGGTTTTATTGTTATGTGTTCTCATCAAATGAGTGATAATATATAGTATATAGTATATATAGTGTGTGTTTGTTGTGTGTCTGAAGTAGTTTTGAGCAAGTTGCTTTTTACATACAAGATATAACTTGATATAGTTAAATAGATATAACTACAATAATATGCATACTATAAAAAGATGGTTTCCAAGTGTAAAAGGTTGCATTTTTGAATCAGGAAAGAACTCAAAACTGGCATTCAAGGAATGACAACATTCCTTCATGTTAATATTAATGTTGTCACAATGTTGTCACATTTATTGATGTGCATATAGAGTACTGTACATACTGTATATGGTTTTAGGTCCATAACATTGGTGTTGGTCAGGCTCTAGAGTTTGCATTAAAAAAAAGGTTGGAAAAAATGTCCCATTATTTTTTATTTTATTTTCCAGAATTAACATTCAGTACACTTTTGTGTACTGAATGTTAATTAAGTACAAAAGGGGATGCAAAATTTATTTTTATGTTTTATATTGTCTTCGCCAAGCCACCTGGCAATAATCAAACAGGAAATTCTTAATTTGATAATCTACTACTGTATAACAAAAAAAACATGGTTAACAGGAATTCATGCAAAATAATCTGCCTGTGAACTCGAACCATTGTCTCATCAATTGTCTTAAACTGTTGAACCTTGTGCAAAGTACATAATTGTCAAATTGTAATGAAAATGAAATTTGTCAAAAATTACCAATATGTGCATTTTCTTAATTACATATACTGTATAGACATGTTGGTTCTCACTCTGATGAAAATTGCATTTAGACAACTACTAGAATCCCCAGACATTACATCTTTTGGCAAAATGGCCACAAATATCTGAATTCCTCATGCAGAGGTATAAGCAACCGAATAGAGCTGAGGATTTTAACAAAGGTTAAAAAAGGTTTAGGCAGTTTAAATTTAAAACATACCAGTATAATATCTGGACAGATCCCCTGTCATACTGAGGATGGTTTGTAAGAATTGAATTCATGGGTCATGGGAAAATGTATATCGCCCCCAGAACCACAGATTTCCACCACAGGTATTGATAACGTTTTATACACATCTGAATTAAAACAGCAGTATACTGTAGGAGTGGGAGCCACACTTAGGTGATGAACATGCAAGATTCAAACCAAATACAATGTTTTTGTAACAATGATATTTTTGACATGCTTGTCTGAGCCATAGCCCCTCACCTTATGTGGTTTATACTCTACAACCCCACAGCCTGAACCCATGGCACCCTCTGCCTTGCTCTCGTCCACCCTGCTCCTGGTGCTGTGCACCTGCGTATCTGTTGGCCGGGCCCAGATCAGGATTTTCAACCTCCGTGCCAGCAACCTTCCTGCTGACCTTATGGGGACCACTGACGCCTATGTCAAGGTGTTCTGTGGGCCGGCCGCCCTGGGCAAGACGTCCACCCGCAACAATGACGCTAACCCCTGGTGGGATGAGGAGTTCACCTTCTTCCAGGCCGAGCAAAACAACGTGCTGCGACTCGACGTCTACGACAGTGATATAATCTTTGATGATCTGGTTGGGACCTGCCAGAGACAGGTCAAGGTTGGCACCCACCAGCATGAGTGCTTCCTGAAGAAAGGAGGCAGTCTACACTATACCTACACTCTCAGTGGCAGCGGTCAGTAGTGACAACTGACAGTCATTCGTCACAACATACATTTCCAAACGGAAAAGTCTGTTTAATAACTCTGTGTCTGGGTATTGCTCTGCAGGGTATATTATGTTTTTTCTCTTGGGTTTGGCTGAGAGGTTACATATGTAAGTTACATGTAATCCTCCTTTTTATTGGTTAGCCTAATTTGTGGGGCTAAACAGCACTATTTTGCCATTTCCCTTTTAATTGGCTCTATCACTCTTGTTAACCAGGCTGTCATTTGTTATGAGAAAAAATAAATATGAACATTCAATGCGTGGTGTATGTTTCTTGAATACAAATACTAATGAATTACAAACATGGCACCAAGAGTGGCATGAATAACTTAGCATTAGTATCTTATTTATTGTCTATCTGCAGAGTGTGAACTCTTTTTTCTGTTCCAACAATATTTCCTGTTCAACTTGTTATAGCAAAACATAAACTATTCACTATTAATGTGTGCAAACATACAGTAGTTGGATTAAGTGAAAATACTGTAAACGTTCTTATGTTCAGTATAATATAAAATTAATTATAAAATATGCACATTTTATTTTGTGAGCATTTATGTTAAGTTATACTGTACACAGCTAGATAGGCCTACAGCTATTTCTCTCAGTAACATTCAACTGGCAGTTTCTGGAATTCACTGCCCACCAGTGATGTGCAGAGAAATGAAGGGGTCTAAGTCTACCCTGAATTAGACCCCTCTCTAGACCTCACTGCACATCACTGGTGGGCATTGAATTCCAGAAACTAACCTATATTCCTACATAGTAGCCGGTTCTAGAAGCTGCCGCAGCGTCAAAATAAATGTAAAATACCCTAAAAGCAGACTATTGGCTCTTTGAGGAGGGGTTAATTGTACTTTTTTTTTATGTACTTCAATACATGGCGAGAGACTCAGGTTACAAACCTAACCCAAAAAGAACAGTAGCCTATAGGCCTACTGTTGCATTATTGTAACCGACTAATGTAATATGTTGTTGTGAGGTAGGCCTATGACTAAAGGAAACTATTTAACCTATTAACATAATCTTGAAGATTACATTTAGCCTACAGTATTAATAAACACTTTTATCCAAAGCAATTTAGTAGGCAAAATGTTCAGTAGTTGAATGTCATCAGGGCCATATCTTCCAACATACAATTCAATCCTCAAAAAATATAATTGCAAGCAGCCTTGAATAGCCTATACTAGCTAGCTTGATCATCTAAGAGCTTCTCCTGCAAAGATAATGATCAAATGAGTTAAGTTGAGCAGAATATTATTCCTCCCTAACCTCCAATACGTTTTTACATTTATTTGACCCCCCTTTATTCATCTAGGGCCATAATTGCCTTTTAATTAAAGGTGCTCTATGTAGTTTTGGCCAGTCAGGGGGCAGCATATCACCAGAATGTAGTGGTGTCCACCCGCTATCGTAAAAAGAAGTCAATACAATCACGCCCTCATTCTCGCAATCGAACACAACGCCAATGCTAACTCTGCTTTTGCTTCGTTTTCTATCATTTCTTTGCTTTGCCATTCGACCATTGCTGCGTTTTGGCTACTGTTCATTCAGTATCGTACGGGGATGGGGGGCAGTACCGTACGTGATTGACAACAGGTGAGCATACACCCTCACGGCAGCCTCTTCTTCGTCTGTTCATGTTGGACCGAGGGTAGACTGGATGCTACAGTTACGGACTTCATCCCTTGTGATACAAAGTGGTAATACAAGTACACTAGCAGTTTAGCCTATATACCTGTATATAAAAAATATATAACTTTATTTTTAAACATTGCCTTGATCAATTTGGTAGATTTTTGAATGTTTCAATCTCAAAATTATACATAGAGCACCTTTAAAGTGACAATGCCATTTTTCTGCATATAAATTTAGAATGTAAATAAACAATACACATTTCCCATATGTCTTTGGGGACAACCGGGTCCACTCTGCTCCAACCTGTTCAACGAAAACACATTTCACCTGGCCTTTCACAACAGATAATACTACACACCCTGAACCCATGTTGTCAACAATCTTGATGCTCAAGTTTTTAATGAGCTTACAACAAACCTCAAACCAAGTGCTGTCTTCCTCAATCGCCCCAACTGCCCCCACTGTGCTATGTGTGTACACCAGCTTAACATGGGAAAACAATATAAGTGTCTACCAGTCTGCAACACACCTGTAGTTCTGAGCTACAACCCATTTAAATTACAGACACATACTATTGCAAGTGTTATCTTGTTATTATTGAGACAGTAAATTTAAACATATACTTAGTGTCACACTGAACATCATCCTCCCACACTTTACTGTTGGAAAACAGTAAAAAACATAACTGAGACATAACTTGAATGTACAGATTGTTACGTATTATGGGTGGCACTGCTTGGATATAGTTAACTGAGTAGCAGGTATTAAGAATGTGAAATAGCTTACAAACCTTTCATGGTAAATTCAATAAAATGTTAAATACTGTACAGTGATTACATGGGAATGTTGCACTTCTGTCATATGTCAACAACTAAGAGAACTCTGTGTGGTGTCAAATAACATTGATGAACCCATCAATCCACACTTTTCTATATGCAAATATTTACACACAAATACACTTGTACACAACTACACGTTGCCTGGAGGCATCAACGTTTCTGTCACCTGACAGAAACAATATGCAAATCCACCAAGGATGGTCAGATACGTTTGTGGTTACAATGATTAACTTACAATAAAAATGTCAAGGGTTAAATCACCAGGCAGCTGACTTACCTGATAGTATTCTTGAGCAAGATGCCCTACCTGTGCCTCAAAACTTGTAACTTTATTTACTTTACTACATCAGTTTGATTAAAGTGTCTAATAAATGGCATTTAAAAGTGTGCCTAACGATTTATTTCACCATTAGTTAAGAAAGAAGTAAGAAAACCAGTTCTGGTTCACAGTCAATTTAAGATTAATTTACCTTTTATTGCGAGCTACTGTACCATGTATGGGCAGGTTTATGGACCTGTGTTTACCAGATATTTCTGTCTGCATGGAGGTTAGGCCAGACAGGCCCTTTGGGGCATTAACTATTTGTGTATGCATATTTCCTTTGGAAAATGTGTTTCTGCAAGTCATTATTTGTCCTAATTATATATATTGTATTGTGTTATTATTGTTATCATCATGTCAGATAATATTAGGAAAAGTATTATTCGACTGCACTGTAACATAACACCAGAGACACAGTAATGTAAAAACTTGATTGGCCTTCAATGTTTTATTATTCTAATTTGCATATGGTTCACATTCACACCATGTGGTGACATTTATGGTATGTACAGTATAAACACAAGATATGGGCATGCAGAATGATAATTGCAACCTACTGTACAGTAGGTGTGTCTGTCTCCTCCTACGCATTGTATTTGTGAGGAAGCAGAGTTTCTACGCGTGTATAAAATGCTGATAAAAAACCATTTCTATACATGGACACATTCCACAGTCATATGGTGAGTACTGGACTGATTTTCAGTAAAATGTTCTATGCAATGTTTTTCCATAGATAATGGTTATTCTAATTAGTATATACTATTAAAGTATACTAAGCATAATAGCAATTTAATAAAGTAAATTGTTTTTATAATTGTTTTATTAAAATATTATCTTCTCAATACTTTTCATTATACATTGTGGGCACTCAGTATTATTATAACAGACATACTTTTTCACTGTATTATTGTTATTTCTTCATTTCAGTGTGTGAAACAACAGATACAATGGCAGGTTAGTACGGCATTCAAAGTTTTGCAAGAAACATTGAACTTATGTGTGTTCCTACTGTCAAGCCACATATTGTTGGGTAAACAAATCTATTATAAACACCATCAAATTAATTTTCTTAAACTATATGAGCTACAGATTTTTTGTTTCATTTCTATTCTTGTAAACAGATCAAACCTTTCAAAAGGAGTTCCTTGATGCCCACAATGCATACAGGGCGAAACACAAAACTCCACCACTCACCCTCAGCAGTGAACTAACTGCCTCTTCACAGAAATGGGCAGATCACCTCCTGTCAATCAACACGCTGGCACACAGTGACTCCAAAGATGGAGAAAATGTTTATTATGCTTCAGGCAACATTAAAATAACTGGTAAATTAGATCTATTTATGTTTGTCCCTATGTGTTTTATGTGGCAATACATGATATTAAGCAAATACATAAGATAAATATCTTATTTGTTTGCTTCACTGTGTCTTGTGAACATAAATTGATTGTAGCTAAGATTAGGTTGTAATTATATAATTGTATGAGGCAAGTGCTTCTGTAGTTGAGGTACAGTAAATGTGTTATGTTGCAATGTTTTCTTTCTATCATCTACGTACTTCAGGCAAGAATGCTGTTGACAGTTGGTATGGAGAGGTGAAAGATTACAAGTGGAATAGACCTGGATTTGCCAACAACACTGGTAATCCTCCTAATAATTTAATTATTGCCACTTGCAGTTAATACTGAGTGTATAAAACATACATGTCTGCTGCTCTCCCCCAGGCCATTTTACGCAGGTGGTGTGGAAAGACACCACCCAGGTCGGAGTGGGCTTTGCTACTGATGGCCGGAAATTTTTTGTGGTGGGACAGTACAGACCTGCTGGCAATATGAATATGCCGGGATACTTTGAGAGGAATGTGCTTCCATTAGGTAACACAATACTTAATTTTTCACCTACGGAAATCTTTGTATATATATTTATTTGTTTATATATTATATATATGAAGAAAATGTAACTTTTACAAGCCTTTTACAAGGCAGTGGTTTTGCAATGTTCAAACACCACAATTCACATTTGCACATTCAGTAGTAGTTATATAAAATTGATGCATCATAATTCCTTTGTGAAATTATTCCCATATGATACTTTGCATCTGTAATCTTACATTTTACATGTTATATACTAAATGTGTCACATCCACACCTCAGTCTGTGTTTTGTTATATAATAGTCTGAGATAAATGATTATTGTTCCTTCCTCTTAATGTTATATATGAGTATTGCTCCTGCCCCTTAATTCACTCCCTGGTTTTCTGGTTGATTGTCTCTCATTCCACCTGTGAATTCCTCCCAGTCCTGCCCCCTTGTTAATTGTCTCCCAGGTGTTCTCCATTCCAGTCAGCCCTTGAGTATATAGTATGTGTGTTTCCTTTGTCCAGGCCTAATTCATCAACTTGGTTGCTCTTTTGTGTCCTGATCCTGCTGTCTGTAAAACCTGCCTATACTTGCATGCTGGTTGAGGTTTTACCTGTCTCTGGACTACACCTCTGTCTTGTAGACTCCCTGCATGTTTGCTAATCTCTTGATTTTTTTGTATACCTGTTTTGCCTCTGCCTGCCATCTGTTGAAATGTATACACCTGCCACCTGTGTTTGCATCTGTCTACCTCATACCCAACTCTGACAGGGAATGTAATCTTATGTATTAATTCAGTAATTTTATAATTTTATGTCAATTTTATAATAAGTCAGTTTTTTATTTCCATAATACCTTCCTGTGTATATTGCAGGCCTCATCATAATTTATTTTCACTTTCCAGCATGAAGGCTTTGCTGTTTACAGCTGTCACAGGGACTGTGAGACAACATCTGGGGTGATGGATAACAATACTCTATCCTTTTCTTTGTCTTCATATTGAATCTCTTCTAATATTGTTTAAGAATGTTCAGTAATGTGTAATTCTTATTTTTGGTTGATTGAAGTAAGCAATAATTGTATATCGTTTAGTGTTGGGGAAATACAAATACCATCAAATAAAACAATAATCCAATAATATGATAGTTCAAATAGAAAGTGTGTGTGTGTGTGTGTGTTCATGTGGTCGAAATGAATCTTTCTATATAATAACGTCAAATCAGCCGCGAGGGGGCAGTATATACCCACATAATGATCTTTGCAAGGACTTCAGGTGGCTCGTGCTAGCCTAGGAACTTGAGAGCTCATATGTCACTAGCTCTGGGATAAATGGAAAAATATGTCCCTGAGCTGTCTATTGAAACTGTTTGGATAAGTCCAAAGTATGCCTATCTGCGGCAAAGATCTGAATGGTATCAGAGGCTAGATATATCTGACCACTGATGGGTGCCCATTCAGATAGATACTCACCCGGCCTGGGTGGATTGGCCAATCATAACCATATCTAATATGGGTTTGGATGGCTGTACAGAGGAGCGTGGCAGATAGCCTACATTTTCACAAACAACCAAATGTCCAGATTCATTTTGGTCTGTGCCCGCTGATAACGCCCTTAGGGAATCGAACATGAACTGCTGGTGATACAGTAGAGTCTAACATATATTTTTTTCTCCAGAGTTTATAGATCCATTTGTATGGGTCTCATTTTATCTTAGATGTATGTATCTGTAATAGACCTTTTCGTTTTGAATAATTTTGCTACTAATATTCAATCAATTCAATTAAATCGACATATTTATTAAAATTATCCTCGGGTTACAAACACACTATCTTACGCCAGAAGAGGGCGCCAACCGCGCACGTCATATGGTCGTGTTGTGGTTAGCGCCCTCTGCTGGCTTTAAAAAATTAGTGCACCGAGTCATTTTGACTCAAAGGACAAGAGGTAATCTTAACTTTGTTCAGAGAGTGGGCAAGGATTTGGAATAAGAATGTTGTTGATGAACAAGAAGAAATAAAACCCTAAACAATTAACTTTCTTCTCAGTATAATGTCTTCAGGATTAATAATCTTGTTCACAGATCCAAGTTAATTAGAAGAGTTAACAGGTGAGTTGGGTCCAGGTTACTTCTAAAAGACATCTCACAGATGTCTGGCAGTTACCTTTAAGATATGGATAACAGGATAACTTTAATCACTAACTAAAATGAATGCACTCTCTGTGACTTTTCTTAAGACTGGCTGTATTGCCACATACTTTCACCATTGTTCAAGTGCAATAGATGAGTATATTTTATTTAAGACAAGTGTTCACGAGTGTCTATACAGTATGTATATCAGAATATAATTTATTACATCATTAGATCCTTGTGGTTTAAATTTTAACAATGTAGAACTAGTGTATTCTGTAACACGATATCCAGAGAGCAAAGTGGACTTCCCCTAAACAGAGAGTTGACTCTTTATCCTCAGTAAGCTGAGCTCTATATGGCAGCGGCTGCTATTGACGTTCTGGTCTCATCAGCTGAGCTTCCTGACTCAACCCTCTGGAGAGGAGC
>JAODUG010046507.1:0-16221 GCA_027564795.1 Aphredoderus sayanus | reverse complement strand
ACACACACATATGATGTGCACTGCTGGCACAACAAGGTGTGAGTTTGAAACCCGAGGACAACAGGAGGATTAAAAGGAACAAAAAAAACAACACAAATACATAAAGAAATAATTCATAAAGAAAGAAATACACTCAGCAATTGAAAAACCACAAATCATACACAATCACATGGCACTGCCAGGTGGCCAAATACAAGATTTTTGAGTACATCACGAGGGTTAACAAAAGTATGTTTCAAAATCTGGAAAAAATATTAGTATTCTCTGCTCTCAAATGCTGGGGGTGTGTTAGCAGAAAGCGTTGTAACCACGCCCAATCACATGTCCTAAATAACCTCCATTTAAAAGGTGTCCTGTCAAAAAGTTATCGTCTTCTGAAAATGGAATTGGCAAATGCAAAAGCGCATTTTTTGAGTTGACCCAACGCAGTACCTCTTTGTGGCAGATAGAAGGCGCCAATCCTAATTCTACAGCTTACACACATATGATGTGCACTGCTGGCACCACAAGGTGTGCGTTTGAAACCCGAGGACAACAGGAGGGTTAAAAGGCAAACAAAAAACAACCAAGTAATAATTAATAAAGAAATAAATACACACAGTACTGACAATAAAGATATCTACACAATCAGACAAAATGAAGTGGCACCATCTGGTGGCACAATAAGACATAAGGACAGCAGGGGGGTTATAAAGATGTACTTGTAAAAAGGACTAGATTGGTTATAAAATAGGACTAAATGCGTGGATGGCAATCAGTCTTTAGTAGATCACTTTTTGGCAGGTCACCTGCTCTGCTTTTGTGCCTCAATGCTGCTGTTGTTGTCAGTCAGTGAGTCTCTTGACAACTTGCTGGACTGGATATTTTCCTTTAGATATTTGGTTTATATTTACTTTTGAAAAGAGGACTAAAGACAATCAGATTATATGGATGTTGATTTGAACGTGAGAATACAGACTTGGATTTGACAGCCGGTCTGAGCAGCATTATTGGGGTAGGCTACGTGACTCACAGTTGGTACTACATGTGTAGCTTTCAAAACATGAAAGCATCCACATTGACTGTGCCCATTTCGGCAATGAAGGCATAGCTACCTATCACACTGTAGGCTGTTACGTTAGCAATAACTCGCGATGGAGCGGAAGAACCACTGTGTAGATTTGAATGTGCTCTACGCTTTAAAATCCTCATGGCATTACGGGGAGGAAGTATGCTAAGTGGGGGACTACATACGTACATGTATGCAGTCCCGTTTCCGGCCTGCCAAACAAATCCTGAACACAGAAATTCTAAAACACTTTTTAATAGTCTAATTCCTCAGTTCAATTCTGCATTGTTAATGTTTTCATGTGCTAACAGTTATAGTATTCAACATAATTGGTTTTAAAGCAAATCTTGGTATTTGCTTAACACGATGTGCCCATCTCTTGTGGTTATACTCCTGTTACCAACTCTCTTCTCCCCCAGTCAGCTCTACTGGGCCACATACTGCACCTGCACTTCCTCACCGTTTTGCCCCCACGCCCAGTATACCTCCATGCCAGTCTGTCTCAGTTTCACCATCTGCTATCAGCCCCCTTTCCCCGCCCCCATATCCCCATCTAGAGTCACTCTTCCGCTCGTCTCTAATTCACTCTTTCCATCCACATGCCTGCTCTCTCTGCCTGTTGCCTGCGGCGACCAGCTAAGCAGGGCAGGCCGGGTTAGACATAGCTGGGGTGGGGGTGGTGACGAAGGCATTAACTGTCTCCCTTGCCAGCCATCTTGGTTAATGGCTATGGGGCCTTCCTCTGGGCTTGGGGGGTGTGGGGAGATGGCCGAGGGGCGTGCCCTCTGCCGTGGCTGTGTCTCAAAGCACTATACCTGCGCTCCTCTCTGGCCCTAGGTTAGCTACTGTGCCACCTCTCTTTCCTAGTGTGGAGGCTCTCAGCAAGCCATCATGCGTGGGGACCAACTGGCTTCATTGAATTGAATGTATTTGTATCACGGACCATGTATAAAATTCATTAACCTCATGAGAGAGGAAAGATGCCTGGCGTTGGATTTAGCGTATAGCTATTTTCCATCTGCAGTACCTGGGCAAGTGAAGAAAACAATAAAATACAGTGAGAGTGTGCGTGTGTGTGCGTAAGTGTGTGAGAGAGAGTCCACAAACCTCACTACTCTTTATGGGCTATACCCCCTACCCCACTACAGCCATGCATAGACCAAACATAAACATATACCTGTTTATGTATACACTTACGGGATGTGGACTAGACTGCCCGCCTCATCAGAAAGAGCTACAGCTATTGGAACCAGGGAATAATATAACAGGAAGGAACTATTTTAGCACTAATAAGTGCATGGATATTCTTGTGCGGATGTCGGTGACGTAAAAGTGCCCAACGAGCGTAGTTCAACATCTTGCAGTACTTAAATGAAGAACATTATCAAGGGTACCCTGTATACAGTGGTTAACAACACATGTTGGCTGTCTGGAAAGCAGTATTTCGCCTGAAAAGCAGTGTGCAAGCCTATATAGCAAAATTATTAAATGAAACAAAGACGGAATACAGATGAATCACCTGCTCCCTGGTTGCCCCCAAAAAAACGTTGCCATGGCAATAGCTAGAACTGTTGGGATTTATCATAAATTGTTAGAATCAAACTTTGAGCCTGCTTTGTTTACATGACCAGTTCAAAAAGAAAGCCTATTTATCCTTTTCTCAACTAACTTAATTTTATGGCAGTGGTTATCAATCTCTACAGAAGCCTGATTACACACATTCATTTGAACCAGGTGTGTTGGAGCAGAGAGACTTCTAAACCATGAAGAGCAGGGGGCCTCCAGGATCTGGACTGGGGAACAGGACCATGACTGTTTTAGGGAACAGACCACAGCAAATATACAACATGTTTCTTGTATAGATTCTTCCTACACCATAAGCTGCTTCACAGAAAACATGGCTTCCTATCAGTATTTCTCATCATTGAAACAATATTATGACCCCGAGCGGGGGTGTAGCATAAAACAGTGGCGCTTCGCTCTGTGCTCGTCAGTTCTAATAGTAGGAGAAGCCTTCCCAAAAGCCCACACTTAATATGTTTGGTCCCTCTCGTGTCCCCTCTCATATACAATTATCTCCTCCACTGTCTGCTGTCACATCCCTCCCGTTCTCGGCATGAAGCCATCATAAGTCTTCCCCTCCCTCCTGTCCTCATCGCCGCATTGGCTCCCGGTCACTAAACCCCGTCATGCTCTTTGCTTCCTGCTGGGCAACGTGATCTTTCACATTCGACTCTTCCGCGGACATCGGGGAGATGATTTACTGCGTTCCGTCAGTCACGCACACAATCCTGGGGGTCCCATAATACTCACTAGGGTATGAGGGGAAGGGGGTGGGGGGGCATACTGGCTTTTCCTTCCCTTATGGAAGTGCTATGAACCAACTGTCAATAATAAAACTTTCAACTGGGGCCCGAAAGGCAAAACCGTGACGTCGTCTGTGATGTCAACAGCTGAGGGAGTGTGTAGCTCACAGTGGTGAATGCTATGGAGGATGATGAATTGCATACACACATACAAAAAACCCTCTTAACATGCACACAGACAGAAAACCCACAATATATTTTAATCCAATCAATTAAAAAAAATAAAACAATTGTACTGTGTAGCAACTGTTACAAAATATATTTAAAATACATACAGTACTGTATGTGGCCCTTTGAAAACAGTTTGACAAATCTCCACACCAAGTAGGCTACAGTTTACAATGAAATGTATTAAAAAGCTGGGTGTGGGGTCAAATACTGTAAATAATCATTCAAATCCATCTCCCGTGCAACAATAGGGCATAACATTAGCATACTGCAGCTTCACCACTCACGGTAACATCTACTGTATAGTAAATGCCAGGCTTAAAGTCTGTCACACACACAGAAAAGAAAAATGGCAGTACAGTACTTTGCTGCCAGTAGAAGGTTCCCTCCATTCATAAAGGTTATTTTACTTTATCACAATGGAGGCAATTAGGAAACTAGGACAATTTGATGAATGGCGAAAGTGGTGGAAAAGTTGCATATGCAACTGTTATGGCCAAGCAGTGGTTTATCATGGAAATAATTAGTTTGTAGAGGTCCTGATTTTTGTCTGTCAGATTATTAGGAAGGATATATTTTATTAAATATTCCGGCTGCAGGTTTTCCCCCCATGTACCTGTCAGGTTCATTTTCAGGTGAAAAATAATTCCCCTTTAGAAAACAAATGCTAGTAGCTATGTGATTATTCTAGACAAACTGTATATTTATTGCATTGGCCCATAGCACAACTGCCTGTATGTTGCCATCTCCTGGAAATAATAACTGGCTGGTGTTGCAACTCATTCCACACAACTGGCCACACAAAATGGTTTCATCACACTCTTACTGTCAAGCTATTCCCAATTAAGCTTTAAAGTAAAGCAAGACCACAACCAGATAGGCTTGTTTGGACTAGTGGCAATTAACATTCTTCAGCAATAATTTGACATTTGACATGTTGGAACACAAACAGTCCAGTGTTAGGTGGATCTTGAATAACACAAGAAATAAAAAATGGTTAGGCAATACCATTCGGAAGTTAAAGCATAGCTGCTGCATACTGTAATTGGCACAAGGGGTACAGATAAGCAACTATATTTCAAATATGGGGCTGATCTCCCTCTCTTCTTGGGGAACTGATTAACATTTAGCTGAGACCGCAACTATAGTTAGTTAGGAGGCACAGTATAGCTGTGGTTTCTTAAAAGTTTAGTGTGTAGCTAGCCCTCAGTAGGATTTATACTTTTCCCCACACAAGGTAATGAACTGTCCTCTCCAGCAGCGATGTGCCCAGGTAGTCAACTGTAAGCTGAATACCTGGGAACGCTCAATTATTCTCCTGAGTGTTAAAAAAAACGTCCAGTAGAGGAAAGCCTAAGCAGAAATTGAAAAGCCCCTCGAGAGACACTAGGGCCCTCCGAAGTGACTGAAAAAGAATAGCAGAAAGAAGGCAGACTGGGAGTCAGGGGGGGATGACGGAGGGGGACAAAATGAAGGCCGGATGCCACCGGAACACTCCGAACCCCAAGTGATAAAGAGACCTCCGGGACAACTGGGACAACTTCCTCTAGTAGCGCAGAAAGTGGCTACATGTAGCGTGCATGCGAGCATAAAGCCCCAGCCCTTCCCCTGCAGAAGCTGGGCAGCCTCGCTGAACACGGCAGCCAGTGGACGTGGGCAGACATCAAAGCTCCCAGCAGCCCCCGCACAGAGCTCATTAAACTCCCCAGTAGAAATCTTCTGGAAGCCTGTGGCTGAGCCGGCTGCGTTTCCTCTTAATGGCCTTTTGATACGAGACGGAGGTGCTGCTATTAGGGCTTAACGAAACAGCTGCTCGTCCAAATTGTTACAGGGATTGCTGACGTCCAGGCCAGTTACAGTATGTGGAGGAGGACACTTTTATTCCCCCTTTTAGTTATTAGTTTGGATCGTTTCTCTTGATGTAGATTCTTTAAATGTATTATTAGATAAGAACCACCAATGTAAAGTACCAGGCATAGAGATATTGAGGCATTATTTGGCTAGATAGACCGGATGCATTCAAACTTACTGTGTCAGCAATAAAACTATTGATCACATAAGCTCATTCTCTCCACTCAACAAACAATGCACGTACTTCAGAAGATGGTGCGTCTCCCTACATATTCCAACAACAAAACCCATCCCCCGCCTACAGCACACACCAAACTTAACCTAAAACCCAAATACTCAAGTGGAGAACAGATGTGGAGCAAACTTATGAAACACAGATATCTTCTCTAACCCGCTCTCTCTCGCACCCACTTTAGCTTGCAGGGTCGTTTTCACCCTACACAATTGAAGAGATTATTGCGATTGGGCCTAATACTTGCGATGTGAACCAACTGTAGTTGGCTTGCACAAGTTGATAATCATGACCATTATCATAAGACAATTCTCAGCTAACCAGGGTCCAGTCCCTAACCTGGGGAGCAGAATCATTGGGGTGGGCAGTGTAGCTGACAGCTGCCATCTTTAGCCTGATACAGGCCGATACAGAAGCCATCCTAATGAGATAGCTAGTGATATATTGGGCGCTCTATTATTTATATATTATATATAAGGCTGGACATGTTGCAGCAGAATATTTAACTTTTTATTTTTATTTTAAGAGGGATTCCCGACATAACCGACAAGGTGTTGTGGCTTGTATTTGTGCATGAATGGGGTTGCTGGTCAGATGAACGATCCTCAGTGGATTTAATGGAGTGGACACCGGATTGCTTGTTACCCTGAAATGGTGTTCGCCCCACTCCCTCACCTGTCCATCACTTGTCATCCGCGATAACATACATCATTAGCTCAGCTAGGCTATGCTTTGCTGATTTACCACACATTAGGCTTGAAGAGTCACGGGGTGTCTGTCTGTGTCCTTCAATAACTGTCTATCAGCATGGACAGCTGGGTTAATGACACAAAGCAATGGCTAATGTTCCCCTGTGTTCAAATAAACGCTGACCTTGCACCTTTCCAACCAGTCAGTCAAATTGTCCAGTGATCAATCAGTGTCACGCCACTACCTTGGGATTTCCTCCAGCAAGACAGCACCACACCACACTGTACAGCGCTGTATCAATTGCCCTGTTTGGGACAAAAGGCAGATAAAAAAACTCACATTCTTCTGGAATGTACTTTGAGATTGTGTGTTGGAGATAATACAAAAAGGCGAGTGCGAGTAATCTCAGAGGGTGTAGTCTGTTAGTAGGTAGGTGATATAATTTCCAAATTATCCATAGCGAGCCTTAGCAGTTTGAATGTGTGCAAAGACAGTTCCTGCAATGCTGATCTGTGTGACTTGAAGTGTTATCCCAGTATCAACATAGTACTCAACCCTCCTGCTGACCTATGGGTCAAAATTACCCGGTGCACCAGTAGCAGGCGCCAATCACAACACGGACATATGACGTTCCGCGCTTGGCTCTCTCTGCTGGTAGTCTGCTGAAATGTCTTAGGACAGCGAGAGGGTTAAAGGGTATGGTACTACAAAAACGTAAACTATCATAATCTAATGTGTACCATACTAAAGTAGCTACGATAAAGTAGTAGCTGAATGTGATTTTATTGTTCTGTGTTAGGCACACAACATATTAAAACATAAACCTTCACAGCCCTTGAGAGGTCTTTCATCATTCCCATAAATTACAGCTTATTGTATTTCAATGGATAAACAGATTTTGTAATGCTATATCTTATGATTACATTAATAATTCCTCCGGTCTGCTTTACAGTATATGGCACCTGATCTAATGTCTGGCGGAGGTTCAGAGATAATAGAATAATACTTATTTAGCTAGCCTTATTCCCCAGCGACAGTGTTTAACAGTCTAGCAAGATCACAGATATTTTTGGCCTTGAAACTTGCTTGTGGGAAAGCCAAAGGTTCCCTGCCCAAAGATATCAGGCTGCCTGGTTCATAGAACTAAAACATCTGTCGTGTAACTGGGGCATCAAGCCGGCCTCTAAATGTTATCTAAACAAACTGGCATGCACAAGTGTAGAAGGATAGAAAAATTCAGGCTGCTCTTGAGAATTAGTTGTGAAGGTGATGTTTGACGTAATGGTTGACTGAGCTACAAGAAGATCTACAATAGACAATAAGTGAGATGAACCAAAGGCTTGATCTCTAAATCAACGGAAAATGAAATAGGATTGAAATCAGTAGGAAGACAAACATGTATTCTCCAAGGTTAATGAAAACCAGCAGGTCATTGGTCCAAAATAAAGCAAGATTTTCTATAACTGTGGAGCTGGTACTGGAATCGTTCAAGGAAATGGCAGGAAACTGGTGACACAGATGATGCAGGTGTACAACAATAATAACTGTGATATATACAGTACATATAGTTAGAGTTAAATGTTTCCTCTGTAATTGTATTCAGTTGGCATGTTGGTCTGTTTCATATTTATCACTGTGTTGGATCCAGTCATTTGTACAGTATGTTCAGTGCCATATCCCCTTTAAATGAGGCCCAATAAATATTCCATATTCTCAGAAAAATAATGTGTCTTACTTAATAAGAATCAGGATCTAAGCTACCCATGTCTTGGTTAAAGCCACATTTTTATGGTTGAAGCCAGTATTATAAAAAGAGGTTTAAAAACCCTACTCCTCCCCTTATAGAGCTCGTAGGCTTGCACTCTCTACAACTCCTTCCACAACTCCTTCTACACTCGTGGAGAGTTCTAGTTGAGAACAGAAACTGTGAGCTGGAGCAGAAAGTTGGGGTAATGGGGGCGCTATAACATATTCAAAGACTATGTACCATTAATCAGAATGTGAGCTTTTTCAAGGGTGGGTAAAATAAAGACAGCAATATATAAAAAAGTCGATACCTGGGCGTGAGTGTTGGTGGGCATGGAAACGGGTCGCTGTGTGCAATTTCCTCTCGGGGCTAAAGGTCATTTGGAGCTTGCAGATGGAAATATATGGAATCACTGTGACGGCACAGGCAGCTTTGTCAGGCTTTTAAGCCTGACTCTATTGTGATATCCTCCCTGCTAACAATACTGATTATACAGACACACTACAGCACCAGCGGGCATCACTATGCTACCAATTAACTACTGTACACACACACACCTGCACAACACACACACCCCATGAGGGTGCTCTACATCAACCACTTCAGCCAGCAAAATGGATTGACAGTGCAGCCACTCGGAGGGTTCCGGCTCAGAAAGCCTACACACACACACGCATACAGAGTTGCAGAAGTTGATTACAGAAGCAGCAGATCAGTGGGAGGGGGTCAGAGTTGGATGAGTCCATGTGTTCAGTTTCTCTCACTGCAGAGAGCCAAGAACTCAGAGAGAGGGAGAGAGAGAGGGAGAGAGGGAGGGAGAGAGAGAGAGAGAGAAACACCGGGAAAGAGTGAACACGCATATAAAAACAGGAAAAGTGCTGCAACAGGAAATGCACACAGTTACACACAGGCAGGCAGACGCATGGACGCACACCCACACACACACACACACACACACACGTCATCTCAAGTCCCTCCGCAGAGAGCCATTTCCAGGCTGTGACACTGCGATTATCTGGGGAGACAAATTGATGGATCAATCCTCACGGCCACACAAGGTCACTGTGACGTGACACACGTACACACACACATGCACAGAGTAAAGTAAGGACTGGAAGATATGAATGGAATGCTTTATTATTCCACTCCATCTCCAAGGCATCAAAGCTACTGTACATTAGCAAGGCTGCAAAGACTGGTGCGACAGGTTGCGATCCCTGAGCCTCAAAATGACATATTAATGAATTTACAGCAGCAATCACAAAGCTTTTCATATAAATACATGTCAGTTTTCACTGCTATTTACAGCTCAATGGGGGATAATTCAGCCCAATTCACAATTGCTTTTCCGACAGCAGATCTAAGATCTAAGTTTCTACACTAAAGAATTTGAAAACATTTACTTGCTGTAGATATTGCCATACCAGTTTGATTGTAGCTTTAATTATCTATGTAAATTAATGTGTGTGGGCAGACTGAAATGACCAGGTGCAGGTGTTGACATCAGTGGGCTACAGTGAAGTGAACCGTCAGTTTAGAGAGAGAGAGAGAGAGAGAGAGAGAGAGGTGGATTCATAATCATTATGGCCCCACAATGCTGCCTGTGTGCAATGTGTTCTTTAATGCAACTCTAGCAGCATGCATACAGGAGTGACTAATGCAGCCCCACCCTGTTGAACCTCTCGAGTGGTTGCGGCTAGCGAGAGGTGGAATTGGGGAAGCGGTGGAATTAACAAAAGATGAACACGTCACCCAACCTGCAGTCCAGTAGGCTCTTCTGAAACGTCAGATAAACAAATGACCTTAAATGAGTAAAATAATTGAAGGATTATGTTTGCGTGGTTGTCATTGGTAGCGTATGCTGTGTTGGCTAAAGCACTGTGTGTGAACAATAAGCGTTAGTTCAATTTAATTTGTCCAAGATAGATGCTGTTATGGAATTATTAACCCTCATGATGTCCTTAAAAAATATCGCATTTGGCCACCCGGTGGCGCCATCTGATTGTGTATGATTTTGTGGATTTTTTTTAATTGGCATTGCTGTGGGTATTTATTTATTAATTATTTCAAACACAAACCTTGCTGTGCCAGCAGTGCACATCATGTGTCTGTGTAAGCTGTAGAATTAGGTTTAGCGCCCTCTATCTGCCACAAAGAGCTAGTGATTTGGCTCATTTAGACCCAAAAGACATCACAAGGGTTAAAAGAATAGTAGCAAATAGACTTATTTGCTAATCCCCCCCCTTCCACCACACCGACCCAAAATGACATGCACAGTCTGGAAGTAAACTAATAATACTACTGTAGTCCCACTAAGTAACAACACAGTGGGCTCGTTGAGGAGGGGTGGGCACGGTTCTTTACAGACTTGTGTTGAAATCCAAACCACTGAGGGGGTGTGCGGGAGAAGCTTATAATCAATGCAAATCTTAAAGCTCAGAAGCATTACAACAATTAATCAGGTAGGAATAAATGAATTAAACTCTTGTTTATCTGTTTATCTGTCCTCATCTTATGGGGAAGAGCTGTTGAGTGTTAGCACTGTAGTAACGCTGCTAATTATTCTCTCACAAACGTGTGAAAACACACGCATACAGAACAGACCAATTATTTTGTGTTGTAAATTTCATAGGAACTGCCTGAAAATGTGGGTCTACTGGACTCACTGACACCATCATACCCTCTAGTTCAGCCATAACAAAGACAGCAATTCAGTAAATGTATGTGCTCACCTGCACATGTGGCAGGAATCTAATGGGGCTAAATGGCAGCCATTAAACATAAAAAAGAAAAAGAAAAAAAGAAAAGAATTCTCCTGCATTTTGGGGGAGCAGTTTGGCAGTGCGCCATGGGTCAAATAGTGTGTTTAGAAAAGCTTTTCAACAAGCCTCACAAAGCCCTGCAGAGTCAAGTGTATTACTGTTAGCAACACTACTTCAGCGACAGTGTGACGCATTGGAGAAGAGAGAAGGAGATAGAACAGGCTGTCTAATGCCATAGCAATGTTGAAGTGGCCTGCAGAAATGTGGATGGCTAGGCAAAAGTTTGGCACCACTCCTACCAATCCAATGCTGTCAGCACATATATACTGTAGGGAAATGATAAAATGAGATGATGAAAATTCTAAATGGCATTAACTTTGAGATATTAGGGGAAATGCAATTCAAATATTACAATTAAAGTCACACACTGTATTAGTCTTTCCTTATGGAAATCTTTGGTTTGCATTTCCCCCTCAAAATGTAAAAAATCGTTTGCTGGACTACTCAGTTCTTAAAATGTAGTAGTTTAGTTTAGTAGTTTTTATGAATGGAAGAAATGTTATACAAATAAAGCTTTTCTGAAAAGGGTTTTAAATGCACGTATTACACAACAGGATACGTGCATCTCCACACATGCTCATGTATGAAGAGAGATTAAACAAACGTAACCTCAATCTGTCACTTTCAGACTGTCAGGCTCTTAGAAAAGTGTATAGCTGTCAGCTATCATATTATAATTTGATCTTCAAGTGCCTTCAAATCTTTCCACACTGCTAGTATTTCAAAGATATTCACCTGCCACTCAAATTAAGGGGTCCTGTATTGTAAAATGCATGCATCATTAATGCCAATATAACCAATCTGTGACCAATTCCAAGTTAAAAAGCCAATCAAAATAGGGCATATGTAAATAATATTGTGCAACACCAACATACATGCAATGTTTATCTTGAACAGTGAAAAATATAAAAAAACCAGATGTAGAATGAGTGATATGGGATTAGGGCTGAACGATTTTGGAGAATAATTGAATTACGATTATTTTAGGAAATATTGCGATTGCTATTTAATACGCAATTATTTTTTAACCATCTCTATATTATGTATTATTCAACAAAGACAAGCCATAAATTGTATTGTATGACCAACACAATATCAGATGTATTAAGCAAGCAAGTCCCACTCTCAAGCCTGGCTGCAATAATTTCCCCCGTGTGGTCGTCTGGGTAGTTTAAAGGCAGCAAGCTTTGATGTCAAAGTCTTCATTAATGAAATGCACCGTAATACTCTGATAGGGCGGCTATCTGATAGGTACGGCTTAACCACATGTCAGTTGTAGCAGCAAAAATCTGTTTGCATGTTTTGTATAGCTCGGATCAGGGACGGACTGGCCGTCGGGAGGTTCGGGAGAACTCCCTAACGGCCGGTCTATTCCAGGCTAAAACTGCCGGTGGTCAAGTCATTTTATATTTCAGTTCCTAATGTATTTACAGTCCGCTATCGGGTCAACCGGCTGCAGCTAAACGCTGTCTCTGTCACGGCGATGCAGCGCCATAATACAGTCAGACCGGGCCAAACTAAAACCTTTAATATTGAGAGGAGATATGAGCGGCCCCTCCCAACATGGACTGAACCTCGTGTTTACTGAGATGCTCGGTGCGAATCGAAGGAGCTTACCTTTCTGTTGTTGACAGTCAAGCCTGAGGCCAATGTACAAAAGGTCAAGTTAGCGTACCAAGTCTTCTGCAGACTGCTAACTGTCACGTGTCATGTGACCAAAGTGTAATCGCAGCCTTTGCGGTTAGAAAATCTCGTTTGATCATATCGCGATAATATCGCAAATGCAATTAATCATTCAGCCCTATACGGGATCTTTAAATTATTTTACTACACACCAATAACGGCAGGTCTATATACAGTATACAGGCTACCCTTTAGTTGACTTCAGTTTTCAATTCATAACCTGGCTTCATAATGAATAATTACATAAAGTATATAACGGAAAAACAAAGAAAAAAGAAAACAAGGGAGAATATCAATAAAGACATGGACCAGGAAACAGGCACACTGTTAAAAAGAATGGGGCTTGTGAGAGAATATGCAATACTCTCCAAATCCAATGACTGAGACTTTTTAACATGAATATACTAGAATACAGAACAAATACTATAGGCCATTTGATGCTGTACGGTAAGACTGTCACATAAACTTAAAGGCCAAAAACAGCATGACAAATACATAACCCAGATGCCAAGCCTCTAATGTGGCTAGACAGCAAAAACAAGGATGCACCGTGTAATTGTGTTAGTTTTTATCTGTGTTGTTGTGTTTTCTGACCTTATCTCTCAGGTGATGTTCTGCAGCATCAATATTCAATGGATCGTCGAAGTTCAGCAGATCCTATGGGGTGGAAAGGGTAGAGGGACAGATACAGCTATTTCATTTGCACTGGTATAAGATTTTCAGTATCAGGGAAGCGTGATAGTGGGGTGATGCCGCACACTAATCCAATATTTACTATTCCAACTGCCTGCATCCAATTCCTTGTGCTGAACAGACAACATGGCCATGGGCCGCCAGCTATGTCACCCCAGATTTGGCTCACGCAACAAACAAAATAGCGTAATTATCATGTTGCCTTAGAGACGCCACGCACATAGGGCAAAGACTTATTAGAGATCAAATGTTGGATAGCCCAAGCACACGTTTCCTGATTAGGAGCTATGCTTGGCAGCATGGCCATCAGCTATCAGGCCCTTTATAATCCCCATTACTAGAGTCACAAATCTTTCCGCAAGGTAATATCACTGTAGAATTATACTGTAGATTCCTGCCAAGTCAGGTGCTTGTAGTGTTAGTATGCATTCACTCATTAGTCATTGCTAAATTAGTCCAATTGCTTTTAATTAACTGTGGATAGAAACAACTTGTTATTCAATTACTGGCATTTCCTGGGATAAAGTGAAGAATTTCGAAACCATCATTGTAACATTGCCGTCATTACTAGCAAATCTTTGGTGCATCAATACTTAATTCAATTCCCTTTTTACACCCATGCCACTGTAGTGTTTTCCTGGAGAAATTACTGACAATTGGGAATTAAAGGCTGTATTTTCAGGCAAGGAAAAGCTTATAGGCAGAGAATACATGCTCAACAAGTATTGTAGTAAGTAAGTAGTAAGTAATGTTGAAAGTTGGCCAACTTATTTACATATAATAAACAGTTTATTGGCCATAATCTGTAAAATTAATTTAAGGCATTTGTTTTCAAACTAAATTTTGTTCCATATTAAGGCTGCTACAATATGGCCATTGACAGATGGTTCTAGTAACCATGCTAATCTCATTCTCTCTATTATCTGAGGGCATGGAAAATGTTCCTCATAATTACAAAAGAGGCAATTTCCTCTAAACAATGATGGTATTAAAACTCTAAACAATAAAAACACTTTGGCCTTGGTTACTCAACAGAATATGCATTTAAGGTGTAGTGAATTAACAGCAGATCATTCTTTCATGCAGTTTAGATAATGTAGTTAAAGGGATCTGTGTGGTTGAACACAATAACACAAGGTACGATAAGACTTCATCGACTTGTGGCTGCTGTAGAAAATAACATACATGCACATTATCAACACAACATTTCTAAATGTATTCTTGTTAATTTATAGTTCAAAACAAAACATGCATTTAGCTATTAAAATATCAGTAGAGAAACCCAAGTGCACTGTGAACTGGTCTGGAAATTCAATCACAACAGTACTTGGATCAACTATAAAACTATAAACATGTCCACTTAGCTGCCAACAACAACTATTCCAACATCATTAACTAGGACAGGTTGATGACCTGTCCTAGATAAACATGTCACAGCCTATACTATGTGACCTCCAGCCTCCAAAAAAAAAAAGAAAGAAAAAAAAACGAATGGCGACCCTGATAACTTCTGTCTTATCTCCAACCTTCCCTTCCTCTCCAAACCACCGGAGGGGGTGGAGGCCTCTTAATTGTAAAAGCATCTGAACTCCAATAACTTTCATGAACCATTCCAGTCTGGTTTCCATCCCAAACAGCTCTGGTTAAAATCACCAATGACCTTGTCTGTGCAGCTGGCTCTGGCCTGCTATCCATGCTCATCCTCCTAGAGTGCAGCTTTTAACACCATCTCTCACCCACTCATCATGGAACGTCTGGCTGGTGTTAGCCCTCCTATGTCACTGACTGTCAACAATTTGTTTAACACCAGAAGCACAGATCAGATCGTGCAATTGTTTCACAGGGTGTCCCCCAGAGATTAGTGTTGGCGCCACTCAACTCATCATCTATCTCAAACACCTGCGTATAATCATGCACCACCACAGTGTCCACTTCCACTCTACCTCTCCACCAAACCCACCTCTCCCACTGAAATCCTTATTTCTATGCCTTCATCATCACCTGTCTGGACTACTGCAACACTCTCCTTCCCAGTATCCCCAACCAACTCCAAAGAGTCTCGATCTCAACTGCCAGAATCCTCACCATCAACCGAACACATCACTTCTATCCTCGGGCTGTTCGATACCGGATTCATTAATAAATGATACTCTTCCTCACTTACAAAGACCTACACAAACTGGCACCTACCTACCTACCTACCTACCTATCTGACCTACTCTAAGACCAAGACTAACATTCTCAAAACACAACTTTTATGAGATGCTTATAGCCTTTTGCAATTACATGTCCTCCTCAATCTTATCTGCTTGCAATTATGTCATAACATATTTCATAATATAATTAATGTACTGTAAGATGTCCTTGAATGGCATCCATCAATAAAATGTATAATTAAGTCAGTATAGGTAAAACTTACCGTAAACAAAGAGTTTAATCCCCAGACTACGTCCTGGAAAACAAATAAAACCAACATTAAGGAATCTTTACAGCAACTTTACATTCATTGTGGTTTTTACTCTATTGCAGCAGTTAAATTATCTAATATAATGTATAAATGAATATATTACAAATAAATATAATTTGTTTTAATAAAATACCTTATTAGTGAGCAACAGTAATCAGCTAAATGGACCAACAAGTTCTACTGTAAGATACATGTGGAACAACAGAGCTTTTATTACACTTGCAGAGATATGAGATATAACACCCTCACTAATCAAAGTCAGACAGCAGACATTATTGCAATGATTCAGATATTAGCATAGCTATTTTAAGCATGTCTGAATACAATAGAAACTTGAGTGACACAGTATGCAAATGTACATGATGTAGAGAATACAGAATTAATTAACCCTCGTAATGTACTCGTAATATAGTATTTAGCCACACGGCGGCGCCATCTGATTGTGTATGATTTG
>JAODUG010046497.1:0-16222 GCA_027564795.1 Aphredoderus sayanus | reverse complement strand
AGGGAGAGAGGGAGAGAGTGAGGGAGGGAGATAGAGATGGAGATATATTGGGAGAGAGTGGGAGAGAGAGAGAGAGTGAGGGAGAAAGAAGGTAGAGAAAGAAAGAGGGGGAGAGAGAGAAAGAGAGTGAGTGAGGGAGAGAGAGAGACAGAGAGAGAGAGTGAGGGAGAGAGAGAGGGAGATAGACAGTGAGAGAGAGAGACAGTGAGAGAGAGAGAGAAAGGGAGAGCAGCAGCTGGGAAGGTGAAACACTCCATCCTCCCAGGCGTTACCTTTCACCGTGACGTGGACGGTGTGGTGCACCGAGCCCAGGCGGTTCCTGGCGGTGCAGCGGTAGTCTCCGGCGTCGGACTCAGACACGTTCACTATCTTCAGGGTCTTCTGGTAGTGCAGGAAGGACGTGCGTTTGGCCGGGAAGTCGCCGCTCACTTTGGTCCAGGACATCTCAGGGGTGGGTCTGCACCGACAAACACATAAAGATGACACAGGGCACAAGATGGAGGGGGCAGGTACACATGCTCGACTGTTGAAAAAACTGCTACTGTATACAGTTTCACGTACAGTCCCTCAGCGATGCACTCCATCTCCAGCACATGTCCTCTCAGGACCATCTTAGAGCTGGATACACCCGATGGGATGAGGAAGGAGGGCTTTCTCTCATCTGTTGGGGCTTCTGAGGTTACACACACACACACACACACACACACACACAGCAGTCACAATCAAGATAGCCACCCTGAGCTACTGTATCACTCGATGCCATAGTGAAGATCCAGGCTCACTCCAGGCCCTGCATGATAACAAGGATCTCCTATGTCCTGTTGACTGCAGTGGCTTCCAATGCAGACCACTGTGTTACTGTTACCATTATATAATGAATGTGAGGTTAATACTCTTGCTACGGCAAAGCTTTTGGCATTAGAGTTGGCTCCCTTGTGCGGGTGTAAAGTGTAATTTAAAAGACTTAAGTTAACAGAACCTAAACAAATAATGTTATAAAGGCAATGGCGATCATGATAATTAACATGTTTTTGACGGAAATCAAATAATTACCAGGCTTGATTTACTGTACATTTAAAAAATAGTCATGTAAGCATTTTTGGTACTGTATGTAATAGCCCTGGCTGAATTTTTATATAGCATGTCAACAGAACAAACACACAACTGATGGTCTTACAAACAATGAGAAATGAACGGGAAATTATAGGTAACAAGGAGGTTAACATGTTTATGGATACTAAAATTAGACAGGGCAGCAGAGTATTAACAAAATATTATTATGAGTTAGGGAGTTAAAAGTGAGAGATTTTAGCTTGAACCATATCAAAGACTCACAGGCCAAGCCATTTGAGAATAGTTTATCAGGATTAGTGTAAAACATGTCTTTGATAACTTGCTTTTCATTTAAATCCAATGGTAATGGCCACTGATCATTTGTGAATATGATCAGATGAATATAGGAACAGCCATGCAGCCTTTATATTCAGAAAGGATGGATAGAATAGGATCAGCTGGGGGAGTGATAACAAGGTAGGGTACACATGTTAGTAGTTGACTAGAATTTAGTGCTTCAGGAAAGGATAAACACTAGGGGGTGCCAAAACTCACCACTAAATAAATCAGTGTCATTGTAAAAATCTGCCATTGTCTCATTGATTGCATCCACTGTAACACAACAGAAAATAAAACATGACATAATAGTGTTTCAAATAAAATAAAATAAAAATGACAAGAATGAGAGATGTTAGAGAATGTCTGCTAACTTTCATAAGACCATCATACACTCAAACAAAGCAAGAACAGCTAAGTCTCATTTCACTTTCTGGACGCGTGAATGAGTAGATTCTTTGTTTTTGACAGGGAGCGAGTATGTACGCCTTGCCAAACAGAAGTTACGGCAGCATTACAGATAATACTGGGAGCTGAGACATCTCTGACAATGCGTCTTTTCAGCAGTACGACAACCACTGGCGTCTCTGAGGATGGGATCAGAGATTAGAAAATGCTGTTTTCCTCCTACAAGGCACATTAACTAGCAGTTTTTATATTCACTCTCATGCACGTCACATGCACACAGATGCATAAACGTACTTGCCTGGTCTCTCTTTTTCCCGTTTCAACACACACACGCACGCATGCACACACACACACACACACACACACACACACACACACACACACCAACACAGACAAGCACACTTACGATTGAGGACCCTGACAGTTATGGGTTGTTTCTGCTGAATGGTCTGCGTATGTGGGAAACGTGCGTAACAGATGTAGTCATTTCTTGAGTCCTCCTTCAGGACATTGGAGAAATAGAGATCACCGTTGAGAGCCTGTGAAATCCTGCTGCTCTGCGGAAGTCTCTGGAAGTCTGAGAGACACAGCCATTAGATTGGAGGAGACCTGTCTCTGACATTTGGAAACACTGACACTGACAATAGGCATCATTCCTATTTCCAACTGTCATTTTTGACTTTTTCTCGATTCGAGCTGAACATTCCCTTTCAGTTGGTGTTAGCACTTTTTTTAACAAGTTGACTGGGAGTGGGTGGATAGGTCAAAGCCTAGAAATGATGCCAAACCTTGGACCAAATCGGACTTTTGTCTGAAATAACAACAAAGGAGTTGTTTGTGGTTGGTTGCAAAGTCACCTGCATGTGTTCCTCCAGACCATAAGGATGTGTGTTGCACTGTATGTCACAAGAAGACAGCTTGTCTGTCAAAACGATGCATTTTAGTATTAAACCTCTCTTGCATCTGAGGTACAATCACAATGAGGTGATTTGACATATACAAGGAGCAGGTGAGGGGGTTAGGCTTGGGCATCTTGCTCAAGAATGCTTACAGGTACTGTAGGCCTCCTGACTGGGAGTCCAACACCCAGACAACTAGACTATTCTGCTCTCTGCGCTCCTGAGTGTGCAGCTTTAAATGTGTTATCCAATTTCTTTAAATGGCTTACTGTTGTCCATCCAGAATATAATGGGAGGGGGCAAGCCAGCAGGGGGGCGGCACTGTAACACCAAAGACACACCCTCCCGGATGATGATTGGCTCATTTCTTTCCTTTGACCACAAGGGGGACCCTGGGTAAATGGTAGAGAGAGCAGGAACACAGGTCAGGCTTAAGTGTCATACAGTAATCCTCACAGCTGGATGAAACAGGAGTTGGAAATAAGCCGTGTCGGGCATAATGACAGATGGGAGATGGGGGAGTGTTGTGTGTTGAATCACAACACATGAGAAAAAACAAAGGAATCTGCTATTCAAATTTCAAAGCAAACATGCTGCCTTCCCTTTGTAAATAAGGAGCTATAAGGAGCACTCAGATGAAAAAAGGCTAAAAAAAGATATACAGTTTATATATATATATATATATATATATATATACTGTATATATAGACACATTTGGTGTACTCTTGTCGGAAGGTTCCTTACTTGACTGTCTAATGACTATATTGTTGGAAACGGCAGTCCCATGTTCATTCCTTGCAATACACTGGTACACGCCCTCGTAATTCTCTGCCTTTTCACCGCTGATATCCATCACCAGGGTTCCTGAGTGGAGCCTCATGCTGACATTGGGCTCCTGGTCAATGTCAAAGTGGGTTCCATTTCTCGTCCAGGAAAAGCTGCTCAGGCAATGGGACAATTACATTTACACGTACCTGCATGTATGTGCTTATTACGCATGAATGTGGATTTGAGTGCATGTTCGCATTGTGTAAACACACATCTGTGTGTGGAAACACCTACCTGGGATGGGGCTTGCCTTTTGCCTCACAGTGTATGATAATATTCTCCCGTGGGTCAATGATGTAATCCTTGGGGGATTGGTGAGTAATGGTTGGTGGCTGTGGCACTAGAGGTGATCAGATACAAGGGGATATTGAATATGTAGCTTTACTGCCTATCTAAACTCTTTTCTAATGCTGTATCGACCACACATGGACAGCCAGTACAGATCACATGCATATTACATATCTGAATATAATCAGAGTGCCTTTTCCTGTACAGAACTCACATTCATTTCCTGTTGGGTCCATGCAAAATGCTCAGGTCACTTCTTAAGTTAAATGTACAGTATATTAAACTGACAGAGCATGCTGTTTTACAAAAATGCACTGCATGTGCTCTATGGGAAAAGCTTAAATTCAACAACACACAACATAGAGTGCAAAGAAGCATACATCTGCATGCATGTTCTAGAAATCCACGGCAATTCACACGCAGAAAAAAAAAACACGAATAAAATGGAATCTGTTTGCACAAACTGCAAAGTTCACTCTTGTTTGGAACTTACATCCTTTGAGAACTTCAGCGTTCCCCCCAAGAAATGGCAAATTGTGAGAGTGAATAAGATATTAGTTGTGAAAATACAGTTTTACATTGAATGACATGCTTCAAAACAAGCTTAATAAAGTACTGCATGTCCCCCTTACTGTAATGTAACATTAAATATTGGGTAATTTTTTTTAAATATTTTTATTGCCAGGTAAATGAAGACAACCAAAATAAGATATCACTATCTGATCATATCAACTAATATAAGATTACATAAAACAAGGAGCATTTCCAACGTCAGGACTTACGGTCTAGTGGCACCTCTAGGGCGCTGGCAAGGTGTCCCAGCAGCAGTGCCAGCAGAGCTGTGCCCATCCCCCACCTCTCCATCATTGGCTGGTGACGTGCTGGCACACACCCAGACGCAGTGAGGTCAAAGGACACGTGCACGCCCACACCTGCAGGGAGAGGTTAAAAAAAATTTTTTAAACACAGAAAATATGGCTAGACTAGTCTCGCAGAGCAAGCCTTTAGTTGCGTAAAGTCTGGGACACAGCCTTGGCTAACTGCGTCAAGACCCGCCTACTTGATAGGAGAGGTATTTTGATTGACAGACATGATGACCAACCACATAATTCAATGACAAAAATTGGACGTTAAACTTAGATTAATTGGGAAACAACATTAGTCTGGCTGTTTGCAGTACTTGTAAATATGTTAAATTACTAGGCTATCATTGTTGCTTAAAATAAACTGGAAGACTGAAATTACTAAATAAAGCACTAATAAAGCACTAACCAGAAGTCATTCCAGAAGTCCGTATACAGACTTGTGTGTACACAACTCTGGTGTGACACTTGATAATGCTGACATGCTTACAGGGTTATACAATATGTATATATATATATATATATATATATCAGACATTCAGTGGCTTATGTGATGTAGTATTAATTAACGGATGATGCTGAGGGTATGGCTAGACTAACACCTGCAGTGGCGTGTGATTCATTTGACTGGAACCTATCGTTCTGATCTAGTGTGTACCGATCGTACCGATAGGGTCTGACGTTGCCCGTACAGACTCACTTAGCTGTGCTAATCGCTGCCACGGCCAAAACGCCATTAGGCTTCTCTGCCATATCGATCACATCAGCCTAGATGATAGATGTCAAGGGACAAGACTCTGGGACACAGAGTTTTTCCTTCCTCGTCTTATCTATCCGACCGGACGGTTGATTGACAGGCCGATTAGCTGACTCATCTAAAATAAGGTCACATTCTGCCTCAAAACATGGCTGTTATTAGTTTATATCAAGGTACAGGGCTGATGTAATGGGAAATGTCAAGTGTGATTGGTCCGATTGCTGTGATGCTGTCATCTGAGTAGACAATATCAAATAAGGGCATCAGATTCAAAGTTCAGGTGAGGTGATTGGTTTGCAGCACCTAATGAACAGCTAATTGTTTATCGATTGTCTATTCATTAAGTCAGGGGGTTATTCTTATGCAAGGTATTCCAATTAGGCCCAGGGAAACGGTAAGGACACACATCAAAAACAATGTTTTGAAGCCTGCCTTGTTGTCAGGAAGCTGAATGCTGCCTTTAAAGGTCTATGTCTAACCAGAAGCAATTATTTCTCTGAGACAGAGCCTCAAAGACCTGAAAGCACAAACACCCAAAAAGTATCAGCGGCAGCATCACAAAAACAGAGATAGCACAGTCTTAGAACCGGTCAATTTGGATGTGCTGAAACTGCTACGACAGTACTAACATTCACCACAGCTCTGTCTGTTTAGCACCATGACTAAAACCGCGAGCCATCTATATTTTTGTACAAATGTGCGTGCAGCTTTCAAAACAACCGAAAACCAAGTGCACAGAGCACTGAGGTACTGTACTGCAGAAGTATGACCTGTTCTCCTGCCTGTCTTTACTTGAAACATGCGATGACAGACTAATAATGTCACCGCTTAATTTGCAGCCTGGGCCTGTTATCTCAAAAGCCCTCTGTGAAATTCTGGATTGTTTGTACTGTATATTATTGTATAGAAAGAATAAAATGCAGCCCATTATTCGGGATAAAACGATGCCCTTTTATCCCTGCGCTCTCCTGCCTCTGGCTGTGGGCCTGATCATGGTTGGGGCTGGGTTCTGTGGCTGGGGATAAGTTTGAGCAGCTGAGGCCTGAGCCTGGGGCAAAGGCAGTTCCACCCAGAACCTCCCTGGAGAACCCATGTATTTGTTAGTGCTGCCTTCTGGTTGTGATTCAGCATGCAACCCCGGGAGCGTGTGTCTGGTAGCAAGGGGAAGCGACCGGGGGTAATGTCTGCTGCCCCTATGTCTCGACAACAGCTCTCTGGGGAACGCATGTATTACTTGCCTGGGGGCAGCCAATCACCAGCTTCGGCTCAGGATTCTACACAACACTCTCCCTATTGGGGTGATTTCATTCAAGTTCATTTACAGACTGCAGGCTTGGCTGCTGAGCTAACCGTGCTGTGGCAAACACTAGGCTATATTTCAACACATTAGATATACACATCCACATGTGTGTGTTTATTATGGGAAAGCCATCTCCGACTAATAAGAAGTAAAGTAAGTGTTATTTCTTTCTGTAACAGCTCATTAATACTAAAGGCCACCTCTATTTTTTAAAACAAGAAAATGTAGCCTGGCAGTGTAGTGTTTCAGCTCGGGGAGAGTATAAGGACAGCAAGTGACAGCAAGAGAATAAATGTGTTAATTATACTTTTTACGGTGAAATCCCGAAAGCCTGGGGATTCTTATCTGGAGAAGAGCCAGGGTTTCATCCAGGATTCATTTCCCAATTTAATGAGGTGTAGCAGCTCAACTCCAGCCAGTCAGAAACCGTGTGTATGTGTGTGTATTGTGCCATGCAGTCCACACCTCTCGCTATAATCCCCACAGCAAGGCCTGGGCAGGAGGGCTAACCACTAGTGATAGTCATCGCACACACACACACACACAGAAGGTGCTATTGCTTCTTGTGCTCACCACATTTGGAGTTAAGCGCAGCTGGTTAGTGGGAACGTGATTGCCGACACAACACTCAGCTGTTCTTCAAAGGGCATGATGTATGCACAGAATGGATTGACAGCATTTAGCAAACAGCGCGGCGCTATCTTACAGTCGTAAGCAGCCCGGCACTTCAATGGCGGCGTGTATAAATCATTAATGTCAGTGGAATTGACAGGCTAAAGGTAATTACTGTCCGCCGCTATATAAAAACACCTTGTACTCAGGACTTTCACTTCGTCTTTGTTCGCTCTGCCAGAGGAGAAAACACTCGGCCCTTGTGTAAAAGCCGCATTGAGCTGTCTGGCCTCTTATTCAGACGGTCCCTTCAATTAGCCCATTGTCATTTTCCCATAGCCAACCTCTTCACCATCCCAAACTAATTGGTTTTGTGCACATGTCGAAGCTAACGCGCAGAAAACGCTAGCATACACACAACCACACACACACACATGCCGCGGAACTCCAGGGTCAGCACACGCCTTGCTCCACAGCTGACAAGGGCACGAGGACTGAGAATTCAACCACGCCATGGGGTCAACGCAGCTCCGAAAGCAGGGGGGGGAAAGCTCATTTGAATTTGACTTACGGCGTCAAACCAACGCACAGCGTCATGAGCACTATGCTGTAGGAGCTGTTAGGTATGATCTCTTAGGTTGTGTCTGCCAGCGGACCGTATGTGATGCAACCCTGCAGCACAAAGAGAATCCGCTGTATTGCATCAGCCACTGTACAGTCTTTATGTGTATGTCTGAAAGACAGAGTGCCAAGCGTCCTAATTAACTCCCATAATCAGTTCCATTATTGGCACAAGCAATCAGGGCTTTGCAAAGTCCCCGTACAGCCGTACGCCACTGCAGGGGGCCCTTCACCAGTGATTGACTATGGGGGTATAATGACGAGAAAGGCTCTGCTTTATGGGCTGCGATGAGAAAACGGATACGGCCGGCACAGTCTCTCTCTCTCCGGCTCCGCTGGGTGCTCCCAATTTCGCTCAGGATGTGACCTCATGCTATTCATGATCTGAGCCATTAGCCGCCAATGGGGGAGTGGGGGAGTTGGTCGGATACAAAGAAGCCTGAGAAGTTAACAGCCCAGGCGTGGATGTCACCGGTTTAGCTGCAAAACAACAAAGTCATTAGACTATAAACACATGTAATAGTTTAATTTTCTACATTTAATAGCTGTTTATTTCCTTGGTTTTATTAGCAAAGCCATTGCTACAGTCGTCGTTTTAGGGTAAGCTTTTGAAGTTTACACTACTCCGACACCTCTCTTATCTCCAGCTACAGCATCACAATGGACATTCTGTGCGCTGGTTTCACCATACGTTTCCCATAATCCTCTCATCTGCTTTTATAATTGGCAGATGCGGTATGCAAATAATAGTGTAGTTAACATATGAATCGAGGCCCTGTTCAGGGAGACCCGCAGCTCACAAACAGGCCTTGGCCTTTCATCTGCACTTTATCATGACAGACAACAAAACATTATGTTTTATTCATCAACCGCACAGTAAACATGTTATTTGTATACCTATCTATGTCTTTTGTTGTTAGGCAAACACAGCTGGCCAAGGTCCAGATTATATTGCTACATGGGCACCACACTCCATATAATTTGCGTTATTGCTGTCGACCCCATTCCAACCTGCTTATAGCCAACTACACGGTATGCTTCTCCATTTTCCAAATGTAGGCCCTCTATAAAAGTACCTATGACTACAACCACAGTGAATCAAAAGGGCAGTTGGTGCTATAGCAATTTCCTCACTTCAGAGTGCTGCCACATTAGCATTCGTTTTGTCGCTGGCCAGTCGCTGTACAGAAAAACACTGTAGGGTTTACTCTCGTCCCCTTTGCTATTATGCTGATCATCATCCTCACCGCCAGCACTTCGGAGAGAATGAGGGGCTCCTCTTTAGCATTCAGGTGAGGAGCTCCGCTGATGGAAATGTAGCAGGCGTTAGGAGAGGCCTTAGGAAAGGGATGCCCTGCCTGTTCGGCCTGAATGGAACATGCCGGCACTTTGCACACATCTTATCATCACTGGGCCAGGCTGTCTCATCGGTCAGTGTGACGTACTGTCAGCGAGTCCTTCCTTGTGTATTCAGCTCATTTAGAGTCTTATATAAGAGAGTCAGTGGTTGCATATACTGTATCAAACATCCCCTTTTGTCCTAAAAGTGTTAAGAGTAACAATTATGAGTGTGTGCTCACCACAACTGTCAATAAAGTGACTATGACAGATACTGGCTGCTTAAGTCCAGTCCCCATAAGTGCACTTTATATTTACATATACAGCATTTAACATACTGATAATTAGTGCATTTGTCAATAACTGAATACTTCATGCACCAATATTAATATAAATATAAAATAAAATTAAGTTATGTAAAAATGACAACAGCATGTCGTCAGGCTTACATACATTGCCAACATAGTATTCAAGACTCAAAATAATTGCTAACAGCTTAAATACCATCAAAGTGCTTAAAACAGGATCTGACCAGGAAATATTTTTTGTTTAAATATAATAAAATAGATAGAATAGAAATATTTATTACATAGAGCTTCACTTCGTCGGAGTGATGAGTATAATGAGGTGGAGAGGTCAGTGGTCGAGGTACTGAGGTAGATTCTGAAGACAATATATATGTCAAACCTCTTGCAGAAGATGGGTACTGACTCCTGAATGTTGCGCACTATCTTGTACAGGATCTCATTAGAATAGAATCATGTGAGGTCATTAAAATGAAATCAAATAGGGATGCAGCACAAAGCTGACAAGAGTTCTGAACTTGACCTTAATTATATCTCTGGCCTCTACATGGTAATTACTGCTACAGACAGTGCTCCAATACCATGGTTAAATATGTGCGTTTCGCCAGTATCTGTCCATGACTTCAATGGCAGGACCTTGATTATTTATAGCTGGACACATGAGAGGAGGAAAGTGGGAGGAATGCATACTGACCGCTGTTTGCTGCACTTAATGAAAGGCTTCTCAAAAGCAGAAGCACTTCTGATCACATGACACATTCTAGCCATGAACAAATAACTTTGAAGGGTCTACAATAAAACAAATTAAAAACAGACTCAGAATAGCTAGAAAAACATAAAACAAACAAACATAACCCTGTATAGTGCAAGTTGTAAATTTATGTACCAAAAACATATGTACCAAAAAAAAAGCATCCATCCTACAAAAGACCTACAGTAGATCTGGTTCATCACAGATGAAATGTCACTTTTGGGGCTGTAGGGAAAATGTTCACAAAAATCCACTTGAGCACATTTTAGCAGCGGCGAGGCAGCAGAGAGAACCACGCACCAAAAGGGCACTCTGTATCCATGGCAATACCCCAATGAGCTCAGATCTCCCAGCGCCGACAAAGATGTCAACCCACTCATCAAACACACAGACACATGGGAAAAGAGGACAAAGCATCCCTGCCCATTTGTCATCTCATAAGTAACCTTAGAGAGAAACTGTACGCTTGACATCTGCTCTGCCCTAAAAGAAAGAGAAAAGGAATCTCTGCTTCCTCTGAGCTCAACAAAAGAGCCGTGATTAGAATCTCAGTTTGCCATCATGTCCACACCGGATGGCTTACTCCATGTAAAGAGTTTCTCAAGATGGGGTCAATATGTGGATGTTTACTTCAGGCTTAGGGTTTGAACAGAAAAAAAAAAATCCAGCTGGAGTGAGAAAAGCCCAAGCAGAAAGCGTTGGGTTCGTGGAAAAGCATAACCTGCAGTGTTCCCGACCACAATTCCTCCCAACAAATTGACTCGGTGGGATTCTTTGAAGCCATTTGTTTCTGCCATGGCTCTGCGTCGACAGTTAATGTGACCAGATCGTTCGAGCGGAGCCCCGCTGCGCGTCACTGTATTTCGCACTGTGTCAATGGAACCTGGGATTGTGCTGATGCGGCGTGCCGTGCATTGTGTCGGATAACAAAGCACGGACCCTGACGGGGGCACTGGAACAATCCCTTCCAACTTACAACGCGTAAGTGGCTGAGAGAGTAAACGGTGAGAAAATCTCTGGCAGGTGGAGGCAAAGAGGTAGGACAGAACCCTTCAATAGCTCCTTCTCCTGCCACCCCCTCCCCTTCCACTCCACCTGTCTGTGAAAGGTCAGCATCGAGGAGGGTCCTCACCCCCTTCCTGAACCCTCAGCGCCCACTCCCACAGCAATGGCCCCCCAACAGTGGATCCCACTGCCAGGAAACTCAATCAAAGAGGGGCTTCAGAGGGCTCTGGACCTCTCAAAACCCTCCTTTGTCTCCAAGAAAGCTTCACCACACCGCTGACGCTCCATATGTAACACTGTAAGAGGAGTTCCTCATTACTCCTAGTCCCCAGTCCCACTTTGTCTCTTTGTACGACTGACACAAGAATCCAGTTGGCCGGCTGGAGTGATAAAAGAGAACATGCATGGAAGAAAAAGGCAGAAATGGGAAGGAAAGCAAAAAGAAAAGGAGAAAGGGGATTCCTTTTGGCCGTGGGACGACGAGAGGAAACATGTTACTTGTGCTATTTGGGAATGGCTTTTGAACTGGGTGTGTTATCGTGTTAACCTACATACTCCGCTAAACTCAATTCATGTAACTGCTTAGAAAAAACAAGGTGCATACTACTTACAGTATAGGAATCATATGTCTGTGTACAACTGTATAGAAATCAACTGACAAGTGTGAGACCTGACACAGACATAACAATACAGTGTGTAATTTACACACACTAATACAAGCACTATGCATTATTAGCCAGTTCTCCCTCCTTCTCTCTTTCTATCTATCTGTCTCTATTCTCAGTCCTTCCTCACAGCTATTCAGCGACGGCAGGTGAATACAAATTATTTCCCCTTCACTGCTTCCTAAAAGGCCCCACCATCCAATTTCAGACAGAAAGGACACAAACAATAGCCCTTTCAAAGTGTGAGAAAATCAAATCATGCCTCTTTTATATATAGAGAATTACTAGCTACCCCTGCAAACTGCAAAACTTTTTACCAGATTGGAGAAATGTTGGGGGGACAGTTTTTATCTTAAAGGATACTGTGCATTATAAAGAACCATGCAGTTGAACCATATAGTCTAATTGAAAATTAAACTGAAATTATATCTTTCGGATGCTAGGTTGAAATTAGGTAGAATACTGTAGGTTGAGAAAATTACCACATTCACTATATTCTACATTTTAACATTTTCCTCATACCGTATTCAATATTAAACAAAAATAGGATATATATTTCTTTTTTTATTATATACAATCTAACTTAGATACGAAAAAGTGTGGTGTGTTTAACACTTTCAGACAAGTCTTAATAAACTTTATTACACAGGCTTGAGGTATGTCATTTCTACCCCACAATATAGGTATTCATATGCTAAACTCAACACATGCTAGAGAAGGTAACACTTTGTGAATAATAGCCCTAAGTAACATACCCTGACTGTATATAAATTGTGAGAGCAGGAAATTCTCATTCTCTCACAGATTTTAAATGAAATGAATTAAGTTATTAGGCAAGGAAATGTGCAATAGTCACACAAAATATAACATTACCATCCCACTAAGTAGACGAACATTCTTGTTAACAAGCCATGTCAGTGACCCCATTTCATATGCCACACTGGTTTAATGAAATAGAGGATAATGCTTAAGATTAAAGAATATACTCCAGCGGTAAGTCTCTGATAGCTGGCACCTGACCAATGTTTTTGTACGAATACGTCTTTCATCTCTCTCGGGTGTCAGTCTGACTGAAATGTTAACTAATGTGTTCTAAAGATCCTAAGAAGGAGCTTACCACTGCTATATGCTGTATAGCCTGCGGTCTAAACTGGGGGTGATGTGATTAGCAAAATCAGAACTGAGACTAAAAGCTGCACAGTGTAACAAGCTCCCCCATGTTTTGTGGTCGATTAGCTAGAGACACTGAGTTTTGTTTGGTCCTTTGCCCTGAAATAACAGCATTCCATCCGTACAGATGATCTGCTGTCTGCCCCTTCAGAAATAATGGCCTCAACAAGTGTTCCTCTTCTCTGGCAGGAACATCGGCCCTCATTTGTCAAGCCACAATTCCGGTGGAAAAGTGGCTTCATTTTAACACTAACAGTCCACATTTGGCTTCCACTGACAGCCTCTGTCTCATGTCTGAGTTCTGGCTGGGTAACACTGGGGCCATGCCTAATGCAGTACAAGGGGTCTGTCTGTAGGGGATGCGGGTGGTGGGCTAATGGCTGGGGGAGGCTGCAGCCCGCAGATTTGAGGGAGCTGCATTAAAGGGGTCAAACTCCCTCTGTGGCCAGGGTGTGCGTGGCACGCCTCCAGGGCTGCAAAAGGCCAGCGTGTTTTTAATCCCATGAGCTGTGGCTCAATAGACCCTTTTCACAGAGCTGACATAGTAACATTACATTACAGGTAACATTTACTCTAGATGCGTTTATTTCAGGTATGCCAGTGTTCCAGAATCAAGAACGCATTGGCTGCGCGACTATTGTACTTAAGATACTTTAGATTCAAATGTAACGCGCCCATAAACAATGAACATCATACGTGTGTGACACCAACCTCAGTTAGCATGTGACTTTATGTCATTAGTCACACATATATCCACATAGAACAGAGAACTGTTGCTTTGCTAATGACACCTCATCGTGTATATTGCACGAAATTCATATAACAGCTCCAGATTTAGACTATTTTACATCTTCTCTGGTAGCAGATCCTGTTTGCTATGCTTTAGAGGAAGTATTGTGTTCATTTTTAATCTGTAGCAACCAGTAATCCTTTAATATGGAAAACATAGTTGTTTGTGCTATTGTATCAAACTGAAAAAAATGTGTATTGTGATTTTGTTACATTGAAAAATTTTTTCTTTCCAGTAAAATACCATTGGAATGATTAGTTATATTTTAGAATAAGAATGGTAATCACGCAATTAAATTGTGCTTGGCTCACTGAGACATTTGCACACCAAGACATTTCTAGCAACAACTAAACAAACAAAACGATAAATAAAGAAAACACATCTAACAGATGGCGCTAGGTTTATTGCTGTGGCGTTTCTCTTTCAACCCTACAGGAGAAGATTCTCATTATAGACTGCCGCTATGCAGGTGAGCAGGAGGTTACATCTAAATGCATCCATTTGTATTCCTCCACTACACCTGAGCAAGCTGTTTATAGTGATGAGCTGATAGACTGGCCTTGGACCATGACCTCAGTATAACAGCCACATAAATCACTGCGCTCCCAAAAGCCCTGCTTCAGAATGAATATAACCCATAATCCTGAAACACCTGAGGACTATCCTCTCTCTGCCCACAAGACATGGCACTCCTCTGAGTAGAACTACTGTAGCACTTCATCTGCGTTAAGCCAAACTTGTAGCCTTCTATTGCGCTGACGAATTACCAACACAGTGAAATACACACAATGCGGAATATGGAATGACAATATACTGTAGGCAAGGAGAAGCAGCCAGTATCAATGTGAATGTGATTAGTGTTGATTAGGATTCAACAGAGCAACACAAAAGGCAGAATAGACAGTGAGTTAAGAGGTGGAGAGGCAGAACTAGGCACATGCAAGGCATTCTGTCCCTTATAGGGGCAGCTCTGAAGACCTGTCTCTCTCCCTGTCTGTCTGTCTCTCTATTGTTTTCACACAACATGTATGATCTTCCTCCTATAAACACACACACACACATACTCAGATCCAGGCTCTCCAATCTTAACGTATGCTGGTAGAGTTAGCCATGTAGAAAGCTGTCAGACCTGTGTCGATACACCTGAAGCACCCCAGTGCATCCGTGTGAAGCGCTGATCGCTAGTAGCAGGCCAGAGTGCCCTCTGCATGCCTATGAACCCTGTCTTCAGCTGGAGCTCAGACCAGGGGCCGCACACTGGGGCAGGCAAGTGTCAGTGTAATGCCTGGGTGTCTCACGGGCATTACAGGGCTTACATTTGGCAACATGTTTCTGTTGTTAAACTGAGGGTTTAACAACAGAAGCATGTTGCTTTAACCCTGTTGTGTAATGTTTGTTAAACTCACAAAGATCGAACATTTCTCTACAGAGATTAGTCTAGAATGTTGTCACTGTCCCAGTCACTCACAGATCAATCATCAATGAATGGACATTTCATTGTAGAAACTATATCAAACAAACTGCTGGCTGAGTGATTTCTTGGTCTCCATCCCAACAGCTGATTGGCATGGAGACACGCAAACACAAATAACAGCACCAGGCTCTCTGACCGCCACGTGAGGGAAGCCAGCGGAAAAAACAGAGCACTGGAGGTAAACAGAAACCTCTGTGGCCTTCTATTGAAGGGCCTGAGCTTTCAATGCCGCCGCTCACAATAGCCCCTTCACGCCTCGATGTGTTTCAAACCGCCGATTCAGTCTGCAGCTCCTGACTGTGGCGTCTCACTCTCCCTCTCTCTCTCCCTCTCTCTCCCCCTCTCTCTCCCTCCCTCTCTCAATGGCCTGCTCCTATTCCCTCCCTCCCAGGGTGGCCACTGAGAAGTGTGGAATCAGCCTCTCCTGCCTAGAGCAGGGCTCTATCGACCAGCACACTCAAGAGTGCAATAAAGGAGAGAGATTCTGACACAAAGATGCAGAGAGAGAGGGTGAGAGAGAGGGAGAGAGAGTGAGGCAGAGAGAGAAAGAGATGGAGGCAGGGAGGGAGGGAGGGAAATAGTGAGGGAGAGAGAGGGAGAGAGAGAGAGGGAGAGAGAGGGAGTAACGTACCGGATTATCACATCGCATGCTGCGTTTACTGAAGCTGGGGTGTGTGTGTGTGTGTGTGTGTGTGTGTGTGGGTCTAGGTGTTTCTGCATGTGTGTGTGTGTGCGCACGCGCGTGTGTGTGTGTGTGTG
>JAODUG010046496.1:0-37879 GCA_027564795.1 Aphredoderus sayanus | reverse complement strand
TCATAATTGCTTAATCAAATTTCCAATGTATATTTGTTTAATTTGTATACCTTATTAGTTTATAAGTTATACCTTTTTAAAAGACAAGTTGTAAATGTGAAATGTTTTGATATCCTTTAACCCTCCCGCTGTCCTATAGGTCAAAATGACCCGGTGCACTCGCCAGTAGCGGGCGCTAACCATTAAGCTCCCCAAGGGATATTTTTATCCAAAAATAATGTTTACGAATTTAACCAAGTATGGTAATGTACAAGAATTTACACCAAAAATCCAACTTGCGCTTTCCATCACAGTTTTAATACATACAAAGGAATAGGTAATCCCTATCTCCTTACACATCTCCCATTTGTTTGGGCAAAACTCCCATGCTCCCCTCGATTCTCCCACGAATGCATATGCATGAATAGGACAGGGCAACTTGCGATCCTGCATTTCTGCAGCAGGCAGAACAGCGTTTTAGCCATGTGCATAAAAATGTTTGATATGTTTGATAATACAGCTCCAGACACAGGCTACATGTTGGAAACCTTCAGGTCAGGTGCACAAGTAGCAGTTTTTAGATGCTGACGGCCCCTGCAGCATCCACTATACCCAACCAACAGTTTGGTGACTTTGACTACCTAAAGTTTTTGTTTTCCAGAACAATTTCAAAAGGTTTCGCTTATAGATTTTATGAGTGTCTTATCGGTTATGTTCAAATGGGTTATAGTTAAGTCAAAATGTGTTGCATTCTTCATCTTCAATAAAATTGTTCAGATGTAACCTATTGATTAGTAAAACTAATCTGAAAACACATGTTAATGTAGGCCTATGTATGATGTTTTGAATGTGCAGAAAGTTTTGAACATGGGGGTTTGTAAATAAATACAATGAATGTATAAATTATTTGAATAGGTGCCACGAAATTAAAGCGGTTACTTCCCCAAATAAAATATTCACATTTTCAAATATCACAGTCTCATTAGGGGTCTCCCTAAAGGTCTGAACCTAGAATCACCCGTGTCAGTCCTAAATAATTATCTGGCCAGGTGTATTATATTTATATATAATAATATAATACCATTTTACCCTGGTGATTACTTAAAACCTCCTGATTTTGTAAGATCCACCTGTATGATTTGATCATTGGTGGCGACACCAAGTAATAAAGAAAGAATGAACTCTTATCTATGTGCTGCTGCCTATCTTGGCAGGAAACTGTAAAATGGATTCTTAATCTCACTAAGGGCTCTTCCTGGTTAAATGAACTTTAAATAAATAATAAGACTACAGTAAAAATCACACTTTGATCAAATCTGTCCCGGCTGATATTTAATTTTGCTTTGTGAAATGACTGCATGTGTGTTTCAAGATAAAGAAATGTGTTTTAATCATGAAGCTTGATAATTAGAGATAAAAAGGATAGCAATATTACATCCCTTACTTTAGCTAGTCTATGCATTCTAAAAAGAATGTTGGGGCCATTTCAGGCTTTCAACAATAAAACTAAGAATATTATAGTAGAAACAACGCTACTTAATGACAAACTTCATTTATTAATAGGAGTCACACCAGTACATATGAAATGTCAGTCAACAATAAATAATGTGTCTTACTGCATGCTAAATACTGTTTTAAAAAAAGATTTCAAAGCCAATATGCTGTAATCCAACTGAACTAGCTGTCAAATAAGCTCATAAGCAACTAAACAAGCATATTATTTAACCCTACCGCTGTCCTATGGGTCAAAATGACCCGGTGCAACCACAACACGGACATGATATTCCGCTGTTGGCTCCCTCTGCTGGTAGTCTGCTTAAATGCCTTCGGACAGCAGGAGGGTTAAATCAGATTGACCATGTGATTAATCAAAAAATAACATAATCCACTTAAAAATGAGTTGGGATCATTTTAAAAGTACTACATGTGAAATCATCCTTAATTTAACTGTTTGTTTTGGCAACCAAGCAGAGCCATTTGTCACACAACATTAGACAATTGCCTAATACTGTAAGAACCTTAGAGAAAATATAGAGACGAGTAGACAACACAAACAAACACCTCCAGAGGTCATTGTGTGTGCGCATGCATGTGGACACAGACAATGAGTGTGTGTGAGTGCGTGTAAAAGAGCAGGCCTTTCGGCTATTTATTGTCTATTAAAGTGTAATGAAATTCACATACTCAATCTAAATCAAAAATCTGGAAGCCTCATAGTGATAACAATCCTTATTCCAAACACACAAGCAGAGAGAATGAAAAGGAAAGATAGACAGACAGAGCAAATGTGTGCACAGTAGATAAAACTATTACTTTTGCCCCTTCATCATTTTTTTGGGCTCTTTTATTGCCAAAGAGATTTTAGTAATCTCCATCTAGGGTTTGGAGATAATGCAATTGTGCCTCTATTAGTTCAGACTAATAAAAGGGACAGAAACACATTTTACAGTTTACTGTTGCAGAATTTTTTTATGACATATCCATTAGCTTCATACAGTAACATGCAGTGACAAAAATACTCCCAAACATTCTAGACGTTCTGTGACCCTGTGGAGTAAAGAGTGAAATATTGTTCTCCACTATTCAGATGTCCCTATGCAGGGCAATAAACCCCTATCTACTCAGGAAAATGGAGGAATGGAAGGAAAAAAGTCTAAATATTTACACCCAGAGTCGTATACCGCAATAGAGTTTCATTAAATAAAACATCTGTATTGAATTATCGACAACCATTTTGGCACACCTCTAAACAAAGCAATGTACAAACACAAATCTTAAAATGTGTGCTTTCTGCCGCTTGCCTGCATCGACTATCAGTGTCAAAATAATCTTTAACCAACCGCCTGATGTTTATAGTAATGTGTGCGTTTGTGTGACTTGTGTACTGAGAATGAGCGTGTTGACCCAGGGAATTACGCGCAGAGAGGAAAATCGATATCACACACAGACCTATCAACCGCAGAGAGAGAGAGAGAGAGACAGAGAGAGAGCGAGAGAGAGAGCTTGATGATATTTGACGTTCCTGGGTCAGTGAGACACACTAATGGTTCCTAGTTGATAGAACAGTCCAAAGCGCCTATGTAACTGCACGCCATTGGGTCAGACTTGGCTGTGACTCTCGAATATTCTGCACGTTCATGCCTATTACTATAAGCATAGACGTGGAACAGCATCTTTAAATGTGCCCAGAGAGAGCTGTGGGTGCATGGAAAAACGGTACAGTTAAAGCTGACACATACCTGTACGTATGGGTCGCTCTGCTTTCCGGCTGCCAGAGTTACACGCTGTATATTTAAGACGGAGGGGTTAGTGGGGCGGGGGAGGGGGGGGGTCATACCTTGGTGAGTAGCAGCACTCTCTTCTGCATCCGGCGAACCAGCGCCTCCTGAGTCTCCCTCTTCTTCTGCTCCTCCAGAGCCTTGTTGCGCTGCTGGGACAGCTCGCCGCCGAGCTCCGATAGGGAGCGGTCCATGCTCCTCACACTGGGCACACGGGGACGGCAGGAAGTTTCACACTGCTTCTCCCCCTCCCCTCCCCTCCACCAAAAACTGTCACTGCAGTAAACCAAACACACTAGGATATGGGCAGCACATGGCTTCTATTTATGCACACACTAGCCTGGAAAAGACGACGAGGAAACTTTCAACCTTAAAAATCACTACATTTGTGTGCGGAGCAATGACTACAAACACAGGGCCAGAGTTAACAAAACAAAGCTGTGTATTTGCTGAAAATAAGGTGAGCGGTCCCTCTCATTGCCATAGTAACACACTTCACACAAGAATAAAATAAACTGGCACATACAGCACAGTATAGCATACTGTGCATGCACTCGGCTGTTACTCCTTACACATGGCTCATAATATGTGTGTGTGTGTGTCTACTCCCTAGTTCACCTTCACGACCAGTGTCAGACCTCAGACACAGCATTAGATATTTGGAGATACTTAACATAACAACCATAATCAGTGATAACTGATACAAGGAAAATGGCAGCCTATCAGAATGTAATGGTTTTGCACCACGCTGAAGCAACATAACGGAGAGGGCGTGCTCACAATATGACAGCAGAGACAGCAAGGAGCAATATGGCTTTCCTAGTGAGAACACAGGATAATTATTAGAGATTTATGACCAGCTGGTCTTAGCAGCCTCTCTCCTCCACACTCATCCAGGCTTCATTTTGCCATTTCTAATATTTCATAATGTGCTCAATACGCTCAACAGAGGGGAGAAGCTTGTTAGCTAATGAAAGCCTTCTTCCTAAGCTGAGCTCCTCAGCAGACCCCCCCCCCACACACACACACACATATATATAGGCTGCACATACAGTAGGCAGGACAGGTCTAATTAGTGGCTTCTCCCTGCCTTCCTCACACAATCACTCTCCCATGCACACTCACACGCCACTGGCTACTGTCAAGTGTGCTATCACAATCAGGACCAGTTTAATTAACTTTGTGACAATTAAGGAGCTCTCAGAGATACGCTCTGCCAGATACATGGGGAAGGGGGGGCAGGGGAGGGGGGGAGAGGCGGTAAAACACACTGAAACACAAGACGGGATGGAGAGGAGATCTGTGGGCTTTACCGGCTAGTGAGTGTGTAGCTCTGCTCTTTCAGTGCAATTTCTCTCTGCTGGATTTGAATCACCTCCCGAGACAGATCCTCTGGTTTCCTGCAGACGGGGACACACAGGACAGTTAGCGCGCGCACACACACACACACACACACTATGAAAAATCAATATGGCCATGAGAGAGAAAGCAGTAGTGTTTCTGTATTCCTTTGTTAGCCAGCCAGCTGGGGAATAAAACAAGGAGAAGCAAGAGGGAGAGATGAGAGGGATACTAAATACTGGTCACCCAGCTAGACAAAACAAACTCACTCCATGGGAGAGAGATTGTCTGATTACACGTAATGCACAAGGACACAATTGAAAAAGACCAACAACAAAAAACTAAAAACAGGCGCTCCCAGAGACAGACCAACAGATGAGCTGATAGAGACACACACACACACACATTCTCAGTCGCCGGGGCACATGACTCTCCAAACACTGGCTCGTACCAGCAACAATGGGTGTGTACCCAGATGTGTTTCTACTAAAGGAAACATTTAGGGATGCACCGACTGTGAAATGATGGGCAAATAAGATATTTAAAACAACAATGTGGCTGACTGCAAATACCGATGTTGGTGAAAAGCGGTCGACACTTTCTGTCACTTTTATTTAAAACAAACGGCACTCGCTGCCCACTGACACTGTGCTAGAGTTGTGCCCAGCCAGTGGCTGTTATGGGGGGTATCATAGCACCACCACCACCTTATCTAATTTAGCCAGAGCAAAATGTATATGACACAACAGGTAAACATTGGCCACTGCCATCAGTGAATGTCATCTTATTTGCAGATGGGCCAACTGCAGCAAAACCAATATCGCCCGACGTATGGCCAGGGACATTGTGCTGCTCTGTCTCAGACATGTGGAATTGCCGCAGGTTACAGTAACTAAAGCGAAAGGGATTTGGAAATGTGGGCAGACGTACAAAGAAACTTTTCTCTTTGTTTTTGTGGCGTTTCCCAGTTCTGAGTGCTGTGTGGCAAACACATTGTTTTCCTCCCTCTACAGTCAGAAATGTAGTTTTCTGGGTGAGGGTGGGGCAAGAGAACTCATGTTAACAGTGTATCTTCAAGTACAATAACACCAATCTGACCTGATATTGTGGTCCAAATTGCATCTCTCTTGACTGTGTGTTACAAAATATTTATATTACTGTGTCCGTCACCATAGTGAACGGCTGACACTCCGCTGAACCGCTAAATTTATTTCATGTTTTATATGCGGCGAGTACCTTGTATATTGTACATATAACATATGTGCAGCATTATACTATTGTAGTAGCCTAGACTGTAGCCTATATCTGCTGTTCCACTGTCATTTCTAAACTGCTGACAAAGCTGTTTTCAGCCAGGGGCCAGCAGTCCTAATGACCTATAGGGGTGTAAGTGTTGGAAAGGCAGGACATTAGCTGGGGCAAAACATTATGTGAACAAGGAGAAAGCCTGTTAATGGTTTCCTAGATCTAAGATTTAAACAGCAGTGCATATAGAAATGGAAGTAACAATAAACTACTGTTTTGTGGAATTGAGTTGTAAGGACATTATATTTAGCTGTCCTTTCATCAAACATCATTGTCTGTTTACGCTTCACATATGCCACTTAAAATATGTGCAGAAAAATAATCTAGTTTAATTGTGCCGTTTCACAAGTATTCTAAAACCTTCAATTTTGGGCAGGGCACTTCCAGAATTATAGAGTATTACCTCCAAATAAAATAGCTAGATTAAAATAGGACTACACAATTCCAAGTAGAGCTGTATAGCACTGCGACTGGATACAAAGTGAATGCAAACACACAACCCCCTTGAGTCCCCATTAATGTGAGCATGGTGCATTTCTCTGCTGCTGCCGGTGGCCACATGTTGCACAACTCTTCAGTTGCATTAGGCTCTGTGTATTGGTAAATGTGTGGTCCTATATGTAGGGAGGAAAACAAGAAGGTGACGACGTGGCCTTATACACTAAAATCCCCAATGGAAACTATTATTTTATAAACCCTGAGACAACAATACACCACTGGAAAATGGAGGGAGAACACAAATAATCCATTACTATGAAAAACTCACTTTTGGACAGGTGCACCTCAATACTCCCCCAACAATTAAGCATTACACAAATTAGCCCAAAGTTTGAAAAGCCATTCCTATAGCAGGGGGGGAAAAAACTCCAACAACTGTCCCCAGAGTGAAAATACTGGAGAAAGAAACCCCATCTCCAGAAAACTATTTTCATTTCGACTTCAACATCCCTCCCTTCAACAATGTTTCATAACATAAAAGGAAATGTTTTCATTTTTGTCCCTTTGTCAGTTGTCAGCCATACACACATGAGCAGACACATTGCTACTAGACACTGTAACAGACGGTTGGGCAAACAAAAGTTGTCATCAGCCAACTGCTGGCCAATCTAAAATGTGTCTTGACTCTTCCATTCTCCAAGGCCATTATTTTGGTCAGTAAAAGTTTGGTGACCAGAATACATAAACAAAAAAAAACAAAAAAAAACAACAAAAAAAACTGACCGTTTATAAAGGGTCATAAAGGCGTGAATATCAAGCATCCTCATGTCTGATACCTAAGGGGATTCGTCATTTTCAACTCTGCAGGCACAAGAGCCTCTGTATTCCCAATGGTCCACTAATCCAGAGGCTTACTCTCATATCATTGTTATAGACTCTATAACAATGATGTGAGAGTAAAATGTATGATTTACTTGAGCAATCCATTGACATTGATTACTCTATAATATAGAGCAATCAATGTCCATGGATTGCTCAAGTAAATCATTCTGCTTCCTTTTTTTGCTTTTAAATTAACAGTTTTACGAGTTTGAAAGTGATATTTGCATACATGTTCGCAGCATGTACTTTCCGAGGGGTGTGGAACATACAAGGCTGACAGCTGTCTGTGTTTTATCAACTCTCAGGCAGAATACTTGATTACACAGTGTTGGTTGTAGATGCTTTAAGTTTGAGTTGGGTCACACATTGTCAACTATGTTCCCCTGATAACTGCATTGTTCTACTTCCAATTTTCAGAAAGAAAACTAACATGCGTGAGCTGAGCATGCTGTCACTTCCCTATGATCCCTCTTTCCATTTTAATACAAAACCTAAAAGAACACCATCATAGCCGCACCATAATCTATCCCCGTCTCCCTCTCTCACAACATAATTGTATTCTTCATTTAAGACAAAATGATTAAGACCCGTAGATGAATTTCATTTAATATTATATTTACAAAACAAGCTGAGTTAATCACAGAATGGAGTTTGATGGGCAAGACAGCTGCAGTATTATAAGTCTGTCGGATGTGCTCCTCTATTCTAATGAAAACATGCAATCATTCTCTCATTATCAGCTCTCAATATCAGATGCACAGACAATAGCACCACAGTCACTCATATATGTACCCTATCCCAACACCTCTCTCTGTAGCAGCTGTGCGCCACCGCCCCCTGGTGTTTATTTTGTGAAACTACAATTTGAGACTACATTTCGGGACACATTTAACTTTGCTCCAGTACTAGAAAAACAAGTATCTGACCTTATATTGAGTCCAGTGGACTGTCCTAGGTTCTCCCAGGCCTGCAGCTTTTCACACAGCCTCTAAATATTAAAGAAACAACTGTAGTAAATTAAATAGGATACACCAGTGAACATGTAACACATTGAATTGCATAGAACAGTTTAAAGTATACCTCTTTCTCAAGTTCTACATTAACTAGCTCTTCATTTGTTTTCTCCATCCTTTCCAGTTTCCTCCTCAGACTTTCCACCTCTTCTTTCAGCAGGCTGCAATTTTCCCTACTCTCCCTGCATGAAAAAAAAAAGGGTAATGGAAAGTAGACAGGAGAGGCACTTAGAGTATTGTGTTTGTTACATGAAAAAGCCTATTATTATATATTTAACTATCGATGCAACTAAAAGGGAGAAACAAAAACTAGAACTAAAACCCTGACAAAAATTTGGTTCTAGGCTATGTTAGACAACAACTCTACATTTTGGGGGTTTTGTAGTTGATATCCAAACACGGCAACATTAAAAACCACTTCTCATATGAACTTCTCACTTGGAAATTCAACACACATCTGAAACAGACTTGCTGTTCTTGCTTATGAATTATATCACGATACTATAGAACTCGGTAATATAATACAAAGACAATGTTCTCATTTGAACATTGGTTACAAAAACGTTCTGCTGATCATCACCTCAGGTAGGCATTGTCTTCTCTCAGACGCCTCAACTCCTTGTCCAAATCTGGAACCCTTGCTGCTTCTGACTTCACAGTCTTTACCAAGGCAATGTCCTGCTCCTGGTGGGACAGACGCCTCTCTAACTCCTAGATGAAGTGAAGAGAGATCAGCTGTAAAAAAAAAAAACACTCCGTGTGTGTGCATGGATGCATGTGTGCATGGTGAGAGAGCAGACTTACTTTAATCTTGAAAACATGTTCAGAGCAGACGGACTGTGCAGACTGGAGACTTTGACAAAGACTGGTCACTTCTTGGTACTTCCTGAAAAACAGGGGTGGGGGTGAATTAAAGAGATATTATCAATCATGCTCTGATCAAGTGGAGATCATTTGTTTATTTCACTTAATTTGTATTTCCCACGATTCTTATTAGAAATAAGATTAGAGTTAATGAGTAAATTGTGTGCGTTTATACCTGCGCTGTAAATCCAGTTGTTCCTGCAATGCCTGGTTTTCCAGAGTCTGATTTGAGATAGTAGAGTCCTGATTCTGCATCTTCTGCTTAAGGTCTCTGATCTCATCCTTCAAAGTACTGATGGTCTGTACACCAGAACACAGAAACCCAACCTAAGTAGGCTACACTAAGTGAAATGGGCAGAATATCAAGCATTTCTGAGTCTGGGTACGTACCAGGTTGGCAGTGTTCAGTTTGGTGTCTCGCTCTTCCAATTTCTTGTTCAAGCCATCCAAGTTCTTTCGCAGGACCTGATTCGCTTCAACCTGTTCCGAATGGCTCCAAGCTGCCTTGGCCTCTCTCTCCTCCAACCGTTTGATTCTTCCCAGGAGCTCTTGGTTTCGGTCCACCTCACGCTAGATAACATAATTGTTCCACTGAAGCTTTGGTGCGTCGTGATACTGTATATCTTGTGTGTAATATATATGTAGATATGTAATGCAAGGACATGATGGTATGAGGAGGACATGCTTTATACCTCAACATCTCTTGCATTGTCAGACGCTGTCTTCTCAAGCTCAAAACGAGCTCGCTTGTGACTTAGCTCCATCTGTTTCTTCTCCTGGTCCAGCTGAAGATACTGACTCTTGGAGTGGACTTTTTCTGCTGCTTCCAACAGCTAAAAGACATGCAGCAGACTGTGAGTTTGTTAGAAGGGCATGTTATGTTTCTTAACCCTCCCGCTGTCCTAAGGGTTTCAGCAAACTACCAGCAGAGGGACCCAACCGCGGAATGACATAGTTCCATGTTGTGGTTGGCGCCCTCTATTGGAGAGTGCACTGGGTCATTTAGACCCATAGGTCAGCGGAAGGGTTAAGGCATTAAAGCAGTAGCATCATGCATGTATACCTCCATGCTGCGTTTGTAGTTCATCTGCAGGTGTACACCTCCACTTGCAGAGTGTTCTGAGAGCCTCTTTGGAGGATCAGGACGGGAGATAAAGGAATTGAAGTACTTGAGTGTCGATAAAACCGTTGTGTCATCTTCTATATCCATCGCTGAAACTACTATTTAGAAGCAGATAGCATTGGATTGAGCAATGAAGAACATTAACAAACATAAATACTATACAAATGACAGATACACAACGGCAGATTACAGAAATACACACCAATGACCAAGCATATCGCTCAAGCATATATGAACTACTATATAATGTATACCTCCAGTCGGTTGCAACAAATAAGATAATAAGTAGCAACAGTGAAGGCTAACAGTAACGTAGCTAAAACATGCTGATACAGTCGTTCTGATTCTTTACGTTACAGTAACAGTACGTTATTCGCTGCTGCCTGAGGCATATTAGAGTACTGAATATTACTTTATTGTAACTAAATACTATAAGTCTGCACAGTACAATACTGTACACGTTAACGAACAATACCGGTAGAGTACAGTAATGTAGTTCAGCAAAGTTCCACAATCCCAGTACGTTAACAATAGTTTTAATTTACTGTTAACAGTATACGGCAGTTGGCTAGATTATGTCAGTATCGTGTATATTAACACTATAAGCGCGCTCGTAACAGTACCTTAAACATGTGTTTTATTTGTTGATTGTAGATGTTACGTTAGATGGCTAATATGTCCATACACAGCAATAAAACACAGAAATCCCTCCGGTTTATCTAGAACGGTGTGGGTGTGATCGCGATACTTTAGCGGGTTCTTCTTCTTCTTCTGGTTCTTCTGCTTCTTCTTCTTCAGCTTCTTTTATTGTTGTTTCCTTTGATCCGCCAGTGAATACCGCCACCTACTGTAAAACAACGTGTAACATCATGTCGTTTTCCCCTTTTTCACTTCTCAATACTCATCTCTGTATTCCATCAGAATGACTTTAGCTGGTTATATTCAAAAACGTTACTCATGGAGAAAGTTGTTTTAATTGGTAATAACTATTTAATGCATTCAATAGTAGCCAACAGATTATGATGATGGTAAGAATAATTTCTGGAAAACAAATGTACATGCTACACTATTAGCAATGATAGATGTCATTGCAAATATACACAATTCAAACAATTGTATAAGTGCCTATAAATGTGTTACAATAAAGTATATCTTCATTGAATGCAAACAATTGCCAGACACGGTTAATCCGTTGGTAATCACTGGAGCAGAATCGTGCATACTGCAGTTACATAGTTCTCCCCACAGAGAGCAACACAGCAACATTAATCTTTTCCCCAAACCGATGACAGGCGTGATCTATTAGTAATGTACAGTATACATCTAGGTGATGGTGATCATCATATTTAAATAACGTAATCTAAAATTAATCACATGCGCATAAATTATATAGGACCTCTATACTACCGTTTGTCGTGCAAGTCTAAACTTAAAACGTGGCCAATTAATTTGTGTTACTAATACACATTTCTCAGGTGAGGAACACGTAATATAAATACAAAGGAAGCTATGATCATGATAGAAGTCTTTTTTAAAGGTTTTGGGAGTAATTCTTTTCTGTGAAAGGTCAGTGGTGATGTCCGACGCTTCCTCTTTCTCTCTCACTTTGTCGCTTGCCCTTTGCCCAGGAGCATTCTGGGTGTTCCCATTTCATCTTTCCCTCTCTTCCTTGTTTTCTTGCCCCATCCCCCCCATACTCCACCTGCCTTTAGCAGCTTACAATAGTCTGTTTATTTAAAGTTACCCCCACACCCATCACCTTACACCTGCTCTGTTCCTTATAAATGCATGGAACTGAAGTTGGACACAGTGACCTTAGAGGGTGACATGAAAGTGAAAGCACACACACACACACACACACACACAGCAAATAGGCAGATGTGTGCTTGCAGATGTGACCTCCAATGCCATCTGTTGTTAAAGAAAAAAACCATCTATGACTTTGCCACCTACAATGCCCTAAATATTTAAAACCAGATAATAAACATACATATTGAAACCATTAAGCTTTGTCTGGGTAGCAAACATTTATAGTAATCATGCTGTAGATGTTGTAATATGGCATTTCATATTTTATGTTTAATTTTGTTTACCCACAGTCAGACTGAATTCGGATACAATTCATCCCTGGTAAGTGCCATTAAAATCCACCCAGATGTGACATGTATATATAAAGAAGCATGTTTGTGGCACCATTGGTTGGAAAAGCAATGCCATTATTTAGAAACCAGTCAGTTGTTTAAAAATCAGTTTTAAGTTCTCTATGTGTCTAACGTTTCTGTATACAAAATCATTTTAAGTCTAAACATGATGAAGTGCCAACTGTGTTCAACTTAACGCTTAATGCTATGAGTTGTGCAAGCATGCTTAATGTTGCTTTACACAAACACATTTACTTTGTACAAGCACACTCCCAAACAATATTCATTGTAAACCATATTCCTTGCTGAAGTCAAATGCTTTGTAGGAATGCATTCATTCAGGCATACATTTCAAGAGAAAGGGACTCAAGAGGAGGAAAATATAAAGGTCCAACCAAGGCCAGAATGAATGTGAGATGATGGATGTACAGTAATGAGAATTAATAAATGAATGAGTAATAGTAAAAAAAGATGCGTACATAAAAGGAAGGAAAGTTGAAAGAGATCGACAAAGGGTTATTTCAGTAGAATAGGGGGACGTGAATGGATAATGTCAGTAATAAACAAAACAAGGAAGATCAAATGAGGTAAAGGGTACAGACGATCAATGAAGTTGTGATCTGATGCTCCACTAATGAAGGAGGACAGAGTCAATAGCCAAGTGGATCCCATCTTCCTCTGCTTCCTGACTTCCCTGAGAAAACTGTTAATGCAATCAGCACATGTTTGACTGATGTAAGGCAACTTTATGTATATTTGTGTCACACAGGGACACAAACACATTAAAGCTCACTTTTTAAAGCTAAACTACCTACTATTTCCACATTATACATTTTACAATGTACTGCTGTTAATTATAGCCTCTTGCACAGTTCTTGCAGGAGGAAGTGTGTTTCACACGACTTTTTAAATGATTTCCCTGGAGGCTTTTATACCTTCCACACTGGACCGAATAAATAGACTAACAAAGACATCAAAACAAACATACACAGAAATGGACACTTTGAAAACATCCCGGAAAGATTAGAAAAAAGAATACTGTGGCAAGGGGGACTATTTGTCACTCATTGGACACACCACAGTCTGTATCTGTAATTACCGTTGTGATTGAAACCAGTACAAAAACATTGTTTTGGTTTGAAATATAGGGTGGGTTGCATTTCTCTTCATAGCCCTATAGGCTATGTACAGCATTGTGCAGGACATATGATTCTAGGGTGCTGTTACTCAATTGTGTAAGTGTGCGCTAACACAGGAGACTGTGGATTGAGCTTGAAGCTTGGATCATTGTATACGCCTTTAGAGATTTCTACATGCAAACCAGAGAGGTGAGACATTATGTCATTTCAGGTTTGGTGTATTTGTGTGTCATATTTTCATATTCCTGTGGGATTAACCTGCTATGGTGTGGAAGATTGGAAGTCTTTGTGAACGTGTTTGTTTGTGCACATGCTAATGAAAGACAAATAAAATGAGTATGCATGTGTATGCTGCATGTACAAAGACCACCAAGTAGTCAGACCACCATGATATGATGTATCTATAGTATAGTTTGATTGACAGATGACAGTATGAAAGTGGTGGTTTTGCTGAGAGAGAAAAACAGGGATTTAGGAAGGAGATAAAATGTGGAATAAAGCAAGGCACACAGGTAGACAATACTTCTTCTTAAATATGAAATGTTTGTGATGAGAGTGATTGGAGGCATAATTATGCCTGTAACATGCAGGTACCAACTATTTATGGAACTACCCTGCCCAAACTTGGAGGATATACAGTATCGTTTCACAGACCATAGCATCAAACCACCAGCCTTGGCAATGCATGTTCAATTTGAGAGGCATAACCTCTGAGGGTGCACCTCCATTGACTTTCCTGGTGATCTGTGCTCTGTGTGACACCATGCTGAAAATGCTTCCCTCTTCCCTGACCTTTGCACGTCTGGTCACATAGACTGGATGAGGTGCAAAACAGATTGAGTTTGACGCGCCTATGGGTTTCAGAGCAGGGTGGAGAATTGGGTTAGTGGAGGGAACCTACTTGAAGGGTAACGCCTCACTACACCAGTCACCCCATCAGGCAGCAGTTTTGTCTTATTGATCTTTCTTTGGCTTCACTCAGACATAACGTTCTCCCTCAAGGAACTCTAAAGGTTAGTGTATGTGCATACTGCACAGAAAACAAGATTTGTGGCAACAGCGGGCATTGCTGCTTCCATAGCCACCTAGAGGAAATGTGGAGAAAAAACAAATTCTTCCTCATGCAAGGCCATATTTTGTGTCTGTCTAATTTTGTTATTTTGTTATGTGAAATATGTGTCCCATTTGAATAACTCGCTACAGTACTGTACTATTAAGTATGCAATTAATAGCATACTTGTATGTATATTTTGTGCTTTGTACTTTGTATTTCCCCTGAGACCTGAGCTTTGTGGGTATTGTTATTTTGTGTTGTGACATGTTTGCATGTGCCACTTCCTTTGTGTATTAATATATTTCCTGTCTCGTGTTATGTGGTTTAACTGGTGCATGGGAATACCAATTTTGATGTGAATCACAATCTAAAGGTAACAGTTTTTACTATGAAAATGTTGTGCAACTTGAGCAACTTGAGTAATGAGTAAACTACAGTATCAAATGCCTGTTGGAGTTAGTGAAAAAAGAGAAATGTGACTGTTTTGCTCTGTTACACTGTAAATGACCCTGTAGTCAATATGTTAGAAATAATACGTTTCAGTTTCAGTATCATTTATTGGCTGTACCTTTGTTATTGCGTTTGGATTGTGTGTGAGTGAGTGATTGTGAGTGTGGGTGCATTTTGTGCATGGTTTTGATTAATCTCTGATTAATGTTCCAAGCAAGACTATACTATAGTTAGTTAGGGCATTACTTATTGTGTTGTATATGGTTGATTCCGTGATATTAGGCATAATGACATTATGCTGTAATTATTCTATATTGTTTGCTTACAATTGCTGGTGCATGACCTGTCCAACATGTCCAACATGTAAACAAATGTACTACATGTTTTGTATGGAAGCGTCTGCCAAATGTAAATGTAAACTCCAGTGTGTTGTGTGTAGTTGTGAATGTAGCCTACGTCACATTGCCATTCTTGTCAGGCAGACATTGGATGTTGTTTTTTCTATGAAAGTCTATTAAGATTTTATATAATGTAGATTACAAAACATCACACCCAGGTGTATGTGCGTGGTAAATGATTTATAGCCTATGTATGCACACGTGTAGCCTATTAGAAAATTTATCTGAAACTGGGATGAATATGACATCACATATATTAATTTACTAATGCTATGATTCAGGGCAAGCTATGTCAAAAACATACAGAAAATCACATCTGGTTATATCTGAAAAAACAATTTCTAGTGGAGTGCATACAGTACAGTATATCCTGTAGTATATGATTCAACAGATTCTGTATTTACTAAAGATCATCTTTCCAGGCTTACTTTCTTGAAAAATATTATGCGCTGTTCAAAATGCTGTGAATATATTTTCAGCTGTGCTACTGTGAAACACATGAAAATGCATTTCACATTCATGTTTTGTTTTGTGTTGAGAAGGTTCTGTTTCTGTTATGGAGTTCCAACTTGTTTTTCTATTATCATACAGATTTTCTTTCAGCAGAATAACTAAAGACTATATCAGCAGATCTGTTCAAGGAGCATGACAAGATTTATCATAGACATTACTAAAGGCAGTATTATTACATAGTGGATGTGTATGTTTGGTAGTGTTCAATCATACATGAATCATGAGGTATTTAATCCATTTAAGATATTTCCATTTTGAATTGAAACATATCCAATATACTGTGATACATTACAACATTTAGAGTGTTAAGACCAAGGTAACCTGAGACGCTATCCTACTAGCAGAGCTAATAATAAAAATAATAATGTTACATGTTTTTGAAAAAGACACACGATACTACTTTAAACATCCGGGGCTGGACTAATTTTGAAATCTGTCTAATATGTCAGATATATAATATATAAATCTACCCATGTCTAATAAAGCCACAATTAATTGCTGTATTGTAATTAATCATGCCTGACCTATACTGTATTACCAGTCAAGTGATAACACAAAGTGAAATAAAATGTTCAGATAGAATGGAGGCAGTACAAACTTGTATGATATGGGTCCATGTTGTTTTATCATTTCATGCAGTACCATTCTATTCCACAAGGCAAATCTGGCTTGAAAGTATTTATTTAATTCTGTAGCCTGTAGCTAGGAACATACTGTAGTTTTGTTTGTCAAACAGTATGGGGTCATAGTAGGCTGAAGTGTGGGAAAAGCTGATGTGCATCTCCACTGGGGAAGAACAAAGGAGAGGAAATATATGATAGCGTGAGAAATGTTTATCATAGAGAGAACCTCGACATCCACTAAGCTTTAGTTTAACATGATTGGATGCCATTAAGTATAGTGTATTCTAGTTTCTTAGTTTCTAGTACAGTACATTTTTCAAATGTATTTTTCATTGATTAGGTACTGATTTAGTATAACTTCTATTTTGCATGATGCATTGCATGATAATAATAATTATAATAATAATAATAATAATAATAATAATAAACTTTTATAAACTTATAAAGTTTATAAAGTACCTTTTAAATACACGAATTTACAAATTATACAAGAGTATACAAATTATTTGACAGCCAAAACAAAACAGAATACTCCATTATACTCCAAAATATTCCAGAATACGCCATTAAAAGCAATGCAACAGTTAGTAAAAATTAAAAGAGCAATATTGCAATTATCAATAACCATATACTAATAACATCAGAATATTAACAAAATAAATAAGGCAGAACAAACAAAGTAAACAGTTAAAGTATTAATGAAGGGATATAAAAGGATGGAGAATATAAACTAAAGACTTACATGAAAGCAATCCATCATAAATGTTTGTTTTTAGGGATCGCACCAGCATCCATTAGAATTTCTTTCCACCTTTAGCATAATCAAATAGTTTTCTGTACATTCAATTTATTGCCTAAGGCTTAGAGGAATTAATGGCACAGGGCCGCAACATCAAATGAATACTGTAGTTATGGTCTTAGAGGCCTACAGTTATCCTGACAAATCTCTAAGGTAACAATTAAGCTGGCAACCCATGTTATATCAGCTGTGAAATGCTTTTAAGAATTCATTTGAAGTACAGTAAAGCTAAATTAGACTGACCCCACAACTTAATTATATAGCATACCTGAAAAGTATGCATACTTGAAAAGTATGCTATGGCTTGAAATTACAGTCTGAGCCCTTCAATTGCCTCTGTGGAAATGATTGATTAATATTGTGGTGTGAGGAGAGATATTCTGGGATTGAGGGTCTCGTTGGCTTAGGGTCTAGCCTAATAGTTTGGTTTTGCCCTTCTCATATCTCAATTTAAGGGGGTTGGGAAATATAGTATGAGTACAGCAGTGGGTGGTTTCTGTATGGTGGACCTTCTTAGTGTGTTGTTTAAGTGTGCTGTGCATATTGCTCTGGGGTTTATAGCCAGCTTTTAGTGTTTGTCCTTGCCTCACCTGCATGCTGTATGGAGAAACCATGGTATTGTACTTGTACTTGTACTGTATACTACCACATTAACTAAAGTTCAGTATCCAAATCAGGTGTGACTGTTCATGTTTTTCCTTCATACAACAGAATATATTACAATATTTAGGAAGAATTTGAAGTAGTAAGTACAATACAGTGCATTGCAAACAATATTTTATGGTATTGAGCATCATTCACTCTGTAGACCAGATTTACCAGTTATGATGTGCAGTTTACACAGTGGCACAAAACAGCAAAACACAAGCATGAAGGTTTATTTGTACCCGAGTATACCTACTGTTATCAACAGCTATATCAGGCTACTGGGTAATTTCTTAAAACATAATACTAATTTCATATTTCTTTGAATATATTATTCAGTATACCTATTTTTATATTAGGGCTATTAGCCTACTGTGATTCTCACAAACCAGTGGAGCAGTGCATGCAATTGGAATGAGTACACACATTTAAAATCACGCAAATGTAATTAACTCAATAGTGAAGGACAATACTGTACATTAATTTTGAAGTATTTCCCCTGAAAATATCAAATCATGTATAATTATAGCCTGGTAAAACCATTCTAATTTAGCAAGCTCTAGTTTGCACATCAATCTTGGAACAGAGAACTGGCCAATCAGTGTTCAGCTGGGTATAGTTGGTGCTGACAGCTACTAAATGCCTGTGGCAGACTGGTTTAAGGTGGTCCAAGAACATCTGCTAATGAATTCATTGACACACTAATGTGTACAGTTGAATTTATTGCATGGCTTTCAAAATCAGGATGGTTTACTATTAACCTGACACACAAGATGGTTGTTACACACACAGAACATAGTTCTATGCACACAACCATCTGGTGAGCCGTCCATTAAAATTGTTTAAAAAGGGCAGGCACTTTAAAAAAAATACTTGGCAGGTGATTGGATGAACCATCTGTCTATCGGTAGGAACCGCCATCATTGTTTTGGAGTCGCTGTCATCGCACCTAAACCATGCCCGTAGCTGCATATAGCATAATACATCATTCAGGCAATAGTAAAGGAATTAATGAGTTGGAGTGGTTACAGATATGTTCAGTTACTTTGTGGATAATTTATGTGAAATTCCATATGGTTTTCAAGTACCATTAAGACATATTAATGAGGTCATCAGTTTAATAACACGTTTTCATAACATCTCTGGGGCCAGAGCTAGAATTGTTGCAAGAAGAAAATTACCAAATTTGGCTTTAATGACACAATAAGAGGTTGTTTATACTTTAATGGGCTTTGTTAATGCTTGAAACCTTTTACTATAGACATGGTGAAAACCTACTGCATCCATGTACACATGCATGCATTATGCAAACGTAATGTTTGAATAACAATCTTAAAGATGACAAGATAACCATTAGATACAATAACAGAAATAACTGAGTGACAAACATGTGAGATGATAGTGGAGTTTTTTTCTTAAGGGATTTTGGGAATGTACATTAAATGGAATCGTGAAGCATGGGGTTCAAGATTGTAGGCATCACCCAAGCAACCCACTACCATATGTCTGTAGCTTAGCAATGAAACACATGCAAAGCTGCTGCAAACTTGTAAATTAAATATATTCCTGGTATATTACATACTGTATACACCAGCAACAAGTATTTCCCACATGCATTGTGATGAAGAAATTGTTTATAGCTAAACAGTGAACATATTATCTTCCAATTGGAAATCTGCCCTAACACAGCGGACATTGTTGCTTCTGAAAATAACGATTTCAATTACTTTAAGTATCACTTCAATCATCACTTTACTCATTTTGCATTTGTACAATGTTCTGAAATCCAAAACAACAGCTGAAGAGCTGCTGGAGGCAAATATGAATCAGATGGGTAGGTGGAAAAACAGAAAAGAGCTATTCTTAGAGGTAATCTGTTTCAATCACCTCCTTATGGGATTGACTACAGATCCCTCATTAAGACATCTAATTGGGTGTCTTTATCTTTTGGCGCCATGGCATAAAGCCTTGCATCTCCTAAGCTTGTTTTAGATGCCAAGTATTGGGAATCAATAATGTATGGAAGGTTGACAGAACCAGTGTAATTTGTGGAATAATATTTCAGAAAGAGGGAGTGGCTACAGTCTGCATGCAGTATTAAAGGTGTGGGGGAAAGAAAATGTTTATGCACTTTTATCCCCTTCAGAAACTGTAAACCTGTATATACACAACCTGTACACAAATTATGTTCACTGCTCGTCCAACTTCATGCAGGCCTGAGCAGGACCGATTGTCAATCTCCAGTGGGCCAAACTGTAACACAAAGAACAGGACAGGGTCCAAATACTGCAGCAGGAGCCAAGTACTGTGCAAACAGGAACACAGATTCCGAAAATGAACACAGGAAATACTTAGAAAACACTCAGAGTGACCTCACAGATGATTGAATGGTCAATGGATTACATATATTTATATATACTGTATATATAGCACATTTTCCAACCTATAGTCACAGTGGTTCGCACACACACAGTGGTGTCAGCCACAAAACCACCAGAAGCAGTTAGGATTAGGTATCATGACCAGACACCTCAGCAGAAGGTAATAGGATTTGAACCAGCGACTTCACAATAACCTGACAACCCACTCTAATCACTGTGCTACTGCCACCCAACTGAATGGTGTGAGTGGTATATGCACTGCATACACAGAGCTAATGAGGGGCGGAGACAGACAACAGGTGTGCTGATTGACGGGCCAATTAAATAAATGTGTGGGAGACATTACAGGTACTTCAGCGTAGGAGTGCCACAGTATCAGATGTTCACTACACGATTATCGTGGCCAAAATATGTCACAATAGCGATTTTAGCGCAATATTATAGAAGTAATAATGTTATCAGTTGTCATATTCAACTTTGTACAGCCCTATAGTGTGTTTTGTTCTGAGTTATCAAAGCTTTTTTGTCTGTAGTAGCACCAATCTCGCAAAAGATGGTGTGGTTTGTGAAATCCGTGCTGGGATTTCAGATTTGCCTTAATGGACACTATCAATATTATCAAAACTATCAATATTTCGTTTTTTATTATTGTCAATGCCGCTATATCGCAACACCCTATGTGCATAGAGATACTAGCTTGGCTCTGCCCAACTATTGCTCTCTCTCTCAGAATGTTTTTTGCTGAGATTATAGTCCAAACCCCTGTTCGCATTATTGTTTTCTCAGCCACCCTGCTGGCGGACCAATCAGTCTAAAACCAATAGTGGCTAAGTGCAATGGCATTGAAGTCAATTGTATTTTATCTTACAATGGTGAGATGAAGTAAACAAAATAGTTGTTCGCAGATTGGTTAAAGGCTGTCCAACAGTTTAAAAATTAGCAGAAATTAGGATAATACAAGGGTGTTAGGTTATTTTATGTGCTTATCCTCTAGCAAGGTATTATTGTTGTGTTGACATTCAATTTTGTCTTTCTGTAATGTCAGTGAAGGCCTCCAGTTTCAAACAGATCCATACAGTCTATTAAAGTTATAGTCAGCAATTGTAAGCTAAACAAATTAGCTACTAAAGGTCCAATAGCTGCCCATTCTGTGTGTGCTGAATAAATAATCAAGTGTTACTACACAGCCCCTGCTCACTCCATAGACCGCACCACATAACAATATCCTACACAATATGTTTCCAATCTGTTGGGCAGAGCTTCTAAGGGAGCACCAATGGCATTGGCCTGTTATATCCTGGCTCAAAGATTGTATCTAAACATACGGTATACGGATATCAATAAACCTTTACCAGAATGACTAACTATACCTAATATGTTTAATGCAATAAAGAACAATCTTGAAAATGCAATATCATGATATCTAAAGTCCTCTTATTATTTTGGGGAATAACAATAAAATACACACATTTGAAACGTGGATTATTTCATGTTAATTGGTAGGTTTTATATGAGAAGACTACTGTATCATGGATTTAGGGTTAGGGTTAGGGTTACCTAAATGTATTTAGCCAATATTCCACAGAATACAGTATGTGGTGACAACTCCTTTTGATTATAATAGAGAGCAAATCATCAAGACATTTCTTCTCTAGTGTCACAACAATAAAGAACTCAAATAACAAATTATAAACAATAATTTGTTCAGTAAAATTTTGTTCTGTAAAATTCAGTATATGATTAATATTGCATTTATACATTTTGCTTTATATGTACATAGTGAAATCAATAGCCATATTTTACACGATAACAATCACAAATTAATGAATGTAATATGCACATTGCCGTTTTCTCTGCTTATGAGATCAACAATTAGATTAAAATATATTAAAATTAAAATAATGTACGTTCCAATTTGTGTCTTTCTACCTGAGAGAACAGTTATACAATCTTATAAATACCAAATGTGAACATTGAGCAGAAGTCCTTGGCAGATTGAACATAAAATGGTAAAATATTTTTACACACCAGAAGTCTTCACACCAAATTTGATACAAAAAATAATTATAGGTTTTCAGAATAGTTCTAGGAGTTGCATTTTCATTTTGTAATTTATTTTCATAATTAATAATTCGACTTTAAAACAAACTTAACCCTAAAATAATATGTACACTGACATAATCCTGCTGTTATCAGAACATACAATATCGGAGCCAAAGGTTTTATGGATTGCGATGGAGGATTGTGTGGAGGTTTCATAAATAAATATGTTTTTTTCTTTGTGCAAATAATTAAAACAAAACGTGTCCAAAGTGAAAAGGCCTTTAGACAAATGCTTAAAAATTTGGTTACTATGGTGAGAACATTCAAACAGAGGTTTTCAGCTGCATTAAAATGATAGTATACGTTCATTTCTGATCATCTTGAAGCCATCTGGTGGTCTTTCACTTACCCCTCTCAATGTATCACAGCAAAATTGTAATATTTTCTCTTATTGAGGCTTGAAAGAAAATGTTGGCTGAATATTAATCTTTGAATGCATGTTTAAACAAGTGCACATTTATTTTTCAGCTTTACAGGAACAGCTTTACTCTCAACTCAAGCCTGGTCTTCACAAATTATGTTCATAATTTCAAGGGTTTTAGACCGCGGTCCACCCCTCTGGCTGTATCCTTCTCTGCTAAATGGCCCTTTCCTGCTAAAAAAAGCAGCTAAATGCTAGATTGATGTTAATGAAGGAAGAGTAAAGGAAGGCAAAGCATTGCTATTGTTAGCACTATCTTTCACGCTGGTAGTGCAGTGATGCAGAAAGAGAGGACCTGACAAAGAGGGAGAGACAGGGAAAGATAAGGACGGCAGGTCTGAAGAATAAAGGGATCCAAAGAGAGAGCAATGGAAGTGGAGAAGCAGAGAAGACGTATTTGAGATCAGAAACAGATAACATTGGGAATAAAATGAGAAGGCATGGTTCCTGCTGATGAATGAGAATGAGAAAGAAGAAAGAAAATGATGTTATGTCTGTGGGTGCAAGATTGTAGTGTGTGTGTGTGTGTGTGTGTGTGTGTGTGTGTGTGTGTGTGTGTGTGTGTGTGTGTGTGTGAGTGTTTGTGTGTGTGTGTGTGTGTGTGTGTGTGTGTGTGTGTGTGTGTGTGTGTGTGTGTGTGTGTGTGTGTGTGTGCGTGTTTGTGTGTGTGTGTGTGCGCACCCGCATATTTGTGTGTGTGTGTGTGTGTGTGTGTGTGGGGCATTCTGACACCATTGCATCAAATCCTATATCTCTTTAATCTTATATATCCCACCTTTGAGAAACAATGCAATTCCTTAATCCCATTATGGATGACTGATGTCCAGTGATTACCAGCTTGCTGAATGGAGCCACTTTTTTCAACACACTGAGCATAATTTGAAAACAAAAACAAAAACATAATATTAAAATGCCTCTGACATTCCCTGTGTTACAACAGTGCTTCAGCTGTGCCAGACATGTGCATTCTCAGCATGAATTCTTTGTGAAATGCTGTGCGAAAATCATTGACTGTATCCTCTGACAAAACAAGCACGCACTTCCTCACGGGGCCTTCAGCCACAGCCATGGGTGGCTATGGGCATTCTCTTTCCTCATAATGAATCACCAACTGCACATTGTTTGGAACATATGGCCTCCAGCGAAACACTCTAATACAGGCCATGTGAAAAGCAGAGAATAAGCTGGACGGAGGAAGAATGATGAAATACACTATATGACAATATAATGGTTACCATTATATTGCAGCTATAATACTCTGTGTATTACAGCTGCAGGTTCAACATTGCTAAACACCCATCATAACACTTTGCCTCCTGTTATGAGGGACACCTTGTGTTTCTGTGTGTGTGTGTGTTTGTGTCTGTGTCTGTGCATACAGTTCATGTGCTTGTGTGCTGTAATGGGTGATGAGCAGGTTGATGTCACAGCATAGTGTTCACCACCTCTGTCTTCCACATGACTGGAGACAGCCGGGGGCAGAGTAGATTAAGTTGAATGCTTGCTTGTGTCTGTCTTTCTGTGTGTTTGTTTTTGTTATGTGTGTGTGGTTAAACTGTAAAAGCTTTTAATTTTTTCCACACTTGCTCACTCCTGTGGTCCACATGGCATGTTCCACTAATTACATGATGCCTTGAATAGACTTTATAAGTGGCTAACGCTTTCTGGTACAATTCCGCAAAGTGGTGCGAGAACATGTTCTAGCAATTATAGCTGTTAGAAACCGTATGCACCTTATACCTGCCGGAGACACGCTGTCAAATACATTCTCCACACAGTTTGAGTGCTTTGTGACTAATATTATCCACAACATTGTTGAAAAAGAGAAATCAAAATATATCATTTTTACACAGAGAAAAATAAACATCAGACATAAAGCAGCATGCAGTAATGTAGGCTACAGTACAGTATGTAGCTTCCAAATCTCCTGTGGCATAACTAGCATGTGCAGTAATGACATAATATTTTTGACATTATGACATAATTTACTTCCAGGATTCCCTTCCCTCCAGAAGCTCCTTGGTGTCCAGATGTGCCCTTGTGGACGAAACCGGCCCTACAGCTCTACAACACTGATAGGCTCTCACTATTCTCCACCCTTCGCCCTTCAGCAACATTTACAATGAGAAAGTGGTAGAAATGTTGGGTCCTGGGAGTGTTGTTTAACGCAATAGAGGAGTGTGCCTTTAACTGTGCCAATTTCCATTAGAAAGTGAACACTGAAAACAAACTAAAGCATACAGCAGTCCCTAAGTAGCTGGCACATAGAGCACACATCAGGGTGTTAGTTCACAGTTCAGCCTTAGGGAGTTCTCCCCGCTCAAGAGAAATAATAGTTTCTGAGCAGGATTAACCACACATTGTCAATATCAAACTGAGAACTGATGTTTGCTAATTTCACCTGCAGGGAGAAAAAAATGAAGGCTCCTGTTTGCCGTCGCATTCCCGTGGATACATCAGTTAATCTGCAGTTTTACAAGCTGGTCATGTCTGTTGTTTCCTCCTCACTGTCAACTATTATAGAGAAAATGTGTGATTTGTTATTTTCACATGATCCAAAGTCTTTGCCTATATCTCTCTGATCACCTGACAGATCATACAGTAAGTTCCCCGAATGTCTCCATGGGGGTAATGTGTCAATATTCACAGACTCCATTCTTTGAGGTAATGACTGGCTTTTCTCTTGTATAGAGTGCCTTCTAGTGGGAAGTAGCTCTGGGCTGTGTGTTGAGTACTGGGGCAGCAGGGTGCTGTCACACACACTAGGGCTGGACCTGCACCAATCTGAAATACTGTGGTCTGATCCCCCAACACTCTCCATGTTATCTTCCAACCCATGTTCCAGTCTGAACAAATGCCCCTGGCCTCTAGCCAAACTGAATAGCCTGGGAACCGTTACCATGGAGGCGGAAGCTGCCACGGTTGCCGCAGCAATATGGTGGTGTTTAGCAGCAATCAGGCCACTGTCAGAGATGGTTGAGCCAGTGGTTACGGCAGCTGAGTTGGAGAAAGAGGAGGAGCTGAAGAGAGAAGCTACTTTCTGGCAGTAGCGTGTTCGTAAAACCTTAGCGGAGCGATACAGGTCCCCAATGAAACAGTAGCAGATGGGGTTTAGGCTGGAGTTTGTGAGGCCCAGCCACTGAGCAAAAGGACGGGCCTGCAGGAGCCAAGATGGCGGTTGATGCTCGCGGTCGATCCACAGGTCAGCCAAATAGAGAGGCAGCCAGGAAACCGCAAACAGTAACACCAAACACACCACCATTTTGGCAATTTTCTGACGCATCTTGAGGCGCGTGACGTGCAGCGCTTGGCTGCGAGGATCAAGGTCAGAGAAGGCTGATTTCTTCCCACCCCACAGCCGTCTGCCAGTCAGGAAGCTGATTGTGAGGTTAAAGGTCACCGGAAGGCAGTAGAGTGCCACAAACAGCAACACGTTGTACCTGTGGAACAGAGTGGTACAATATGTTATAATAGAGGGGAGGATATTATTTTGTCCCCCTGCAGAACTATATATTCATACCCAAAATGACAGAATAGATTTTTACATTTGAAATATTTTCGGCAACAACAAAGATGTACAGTATGTGACTCTATACTAACCAGCAGCACTTTTTATAGCACTCTAAAAACTAACAACGTATAAACATATCTCTGGCTTGGAGGGAATAATGCAAGTCAAAAACATCAAATTATATATTACATACAAATTAAAATTAAAAACTAAGTTGAAACATTGTTGAGAATTAACAAATGACGGATAGTCAACAAAAAAGTCCCATAATTACAGTGAACCCACAAACTGGAGGGGCTGCAGCGGCCTTGCGTTTTAAGACTCGTAAAGTGTAAAAAGTTCTTTGAGGCACTATAAAATGGGTGTATGATGAGTCTGAAAAGCAGATTTGACATAGCGTTAGCATACACACCCCTGTTTGAGGCGAGGTTGTGACCACTCCTCCTGACAGATCAAGATGGTGAACGTTCCAAAGCTGACCTCCCGCCGCCGGTTCATCACCGCAATTGGCGAGCACATCACCGAAGACACCAGCCATACCACAGCAACGGTCGCCAAGATGCGGCGGCGGGTGAACATGGAGCGCGCGCGGAGCGGGGATCGCACGCTGTAATAGCGGTTGATGCTAATCACCGTTAGCGTTAGCACGCTAGCCGACACGGAGACGGCTTGCGTGAACGGCACCGCGCGGCACAGCAGGTCACCGTAGACCCACGCCATGTAGATCTGGCTCCCGAGGGTGATGGGCATGCACACACACACCACGGCGAGGTCACACACGGCGAGGTTAACCAGGAGGCTGCGCGTGGCGCTGACACCGCCTAGCCGCCGGCCATGGCGGTTGGTCAGAACACGCAGTGACATTAGGTTTCCCATGAATCCCAGCAGGAAGGACAGACAGTACATGACAGTGAGAGCTATAGTGCCGGGCTCATGAAGCGTCCAAAGCAACATGCTCTTCAAATCTGTCAAGTCATTAGCAGGCAAGATGGACGGGAACGGCAGCGCTGTGGGTTTGTGGACAAATGTGATGGGGGGATAAAGGGAGGTGGCAGAGGTGGAGATGAGAGGAGAAGACATGAGAGACGATGGAAGGGCAGAGGAAGGGAGAGGAATGGAAAGAGAATTAGGTGGCAGAGACTGACGGATGGAAGCGAGGAGGAAGCTAGTGGAGGAGGGGAGGGTGATATAGGTGTGGACGGTAGTGGTTTGATTCGGTCGGCTTTGAGAAAGCGTGCCTACATAGGCAGGGTTCTGCAGCATCGACGAGAGGCTAGGTTTGGCAGAGAATGTTTCCTGTGATGGATCCATAGTGCGCTTGGGCCTTGAGGGCAGATCAGAGGAAATGCGGAGAATGGAGATCTCTAAGATATCTGTAACTTGTTACGCTAACCCTGTAGAAATTCACTTTCTTCAGTAATGTAATGAACTGAAGCAGTTATTATTTTGTTACAGGTAGAAATTCCTCATCAGGCGGTAAAATCAAAATTTTGGTTTGTTTCCCCAATTCACATGTTTTTTTTAACCAAAATATGTTGAGCTTGAGTTCCAATCATCCTTTCTTGGGTCCTTTCTTGAAGTGAGAGATTTTATGTTAAGTGTTAAGAATCTGGTCCTGCAGAAGCCCTTATCTCTCTAAAAAGGATGTCTGCCCTGATTTGAAAACATGAACCACATACAGTTTTGCTCTTTCTGACCCTGTCTCTGCTCATACGTCCATCATCCAGGCACCATCCGATCTGTGAGAAAACACCAAAGCCAGGAGGTTGGTTAGATATTAGAATAGGCCAAATACGTTTTAACCAGAAAGCATAAATACATATTGTGCATTCACAACAGTGAAACACTAAATGTGTTCAGTTTAAAGCATTTTAGCACATACTACAGTATATATCAACATTATGTGTGCTCTCTGCCACAGGTGACATAACTGAGATAATACTGTGGACGTGAACATGTTTATGTTCATTTAATAGCATTTTACTTTCATTCATTATTTCATACTTTCAATAATTATTAAGAACTTTAATAAGTGTTAAATTCTAACTATTTATATAACTGTAGTACCCATATCTGATGTTGTTGAATATAGATCAGGCCTGATGAATCAGTAATCATTCATTACTGAAATAAATGCAAACAAAACACTATCTGATTTTCTGGCAGGAAAATACAGTACAGTATTAACACAAGGCATTATAACTTACAATAGGCTATAGGCAACTGAGAAAGTGAATGCTTTCCCCACAACAAATATAAAGTGCATACTAAACGCATATTAATTGAGTAAATTAGGATTACATTGCCTTTCATAAAATAAATATATTTAATGACAAATGTTCTACTGACCTTACTTTCACTTAATTTACGTCGTGGATCTCCCCTCTCTTTATATTTAGGACAAATGGAAGGCATTAATTTGTGATTATGCCCGATTACCAGCTTGTGAGTAAAATATAGTAAAGCAGATCTTACGAAAGTTATTATGGAATGCGAAAAAACATGTAGTCCATTTGTCTTAACGAAATTCTCTGATTCAAGCTCATCAGGATCGCGTTCAACCGGTTGTACCGCGCGTGAACATCCAGCCTACAGTATCCAGCGCACGATGCGCACTGCAGGAGCTAGTGTTGAAAAAACATTAACAGCCAGAGCGCAGCTCGTTTTTAAGCCACACATTGTCCTGGGGTCGATGTCAACTGCTCCAGTGAAAATAAAAATGGATTTTAAACAGACACGACACTGCATAAAACTTGGTTTAAACAATGAATTTAATACTGATAATCTGGAAACATGACAAGGATATAGGTTTGCAAATATGTCCGTTTTATATCTGTTTTTACCTAATTACTGTGATTCAGGGGTGAGTTTGGAAGATCAGTGCCAATAGTTGCCTGCATGCATTCCCTCCACCACATTAACGTGAATTCTTATTTCCCTGTCATTCATTGGTCAAATTGTCAACTAGTTCACCAATCTCTCTCTCTCTCTCTCTCTCTCTCTCACTCACTCTCCACATCATATCACCGTGTTATATGAATATAATGCTGGAACATTGTGTTGAATAGTGATGCCCTACTGTACAGTATACCTAACTGATCAACTTCAGATGTTATATCACTTGTATTAAAACCCTCCTTCTTATATCTTATTATGCCACCAGATGGCACCGGATTGCCGTTTTCTATCTGGCACAAAGAACTGACTTTGGGTCAGTTTGACCTGGAGGACAACAGGAGTGTTAAAATAAACACAGGGGAGAAACATGAGTCTGAATAAGGCAGGTAAAGGCTTAAGGCTCTTATCTCTCAGCATCTTTTTCATCATTCATAAACCAGAGAGATATATATAAATCGCTTTACATTTCAGAACTGCTGATGATTTACATTACTTGATACACCATTTTGATAACTGTCAGCATCTCCAATGTGGGATGCTGCCATGGGGATGGGCAGGCTACTGTCATTGTTCGTTTGTTTTGGTATTTCTGGGTTGAACCAAGGTTTCTTGGCTGTTTTCCTGCAGTAACTTTAATTACAATTAATTTTGTCAGTGTGTTCCTAGAACATTTTCTGGGTAACAGCCAGCCATAGAAACAACACAGCTAGCTATTAGAATTAATAGCTGTAAGCTCCCCCCACACACACACTGTTCCAGTAGAGCAAGCTGGCAGCTAATGGGTTTTTAGATTGTTTATATGCAGTTGTGTGACCTTATAACAGGGACGTTATTCATGACAATAAAAATATCAATTGATGTTGATTCTGTGTGAAATTAATGTGCCTTTAAGATCCCTTTTTCACTTTACTCTGTCATGTGGTTAATATCCACTGGCATCACATTTTTCATTGGCAATAGTCTATTTTAAAATACTACATTTGTGTGTGTGTGTGTGTGTGTGTGTGTGTGTGTGAATTTGACATTTGACATTTGGCTTCCAAGTCTTGTAGCATTCCTCTCTGGTCTCAGGTTAGATTCAGAGCAGAAATATATTATGTTCACATATACAGTATATGACACTTCCTGTTTAAATGTGTGGGTGTGAGGGACAGAGAATCAGAGAGTTAAGATAGACAGACAGACAGAGGGTACTGTATGTGTGTGTATGTATGTGTTATGTGTGTGTCAGGAGATGTTCCTTTCCTTACATAATTCTTCTAATAGATGAAGATGTTGTTTTGCGGATGGGTGTGTGCAGTGTGTGTATGTGCGTGTGTGTGTGTGTGTGTCTGTTACAAACCAAATGTTGCACAAGGTTGGGGGAAACCAAACATCAGTTACTGGGCACATAGTCTCGCAGAGACAAAGCACTGGAAAACTGCGTCAAGACCCGCCTACTTGACAGGAGATGTATTTTGATTGGCATGCGCAACGTCCAACTACATAACTCAGTACCAAGTCTGACGTTGAACTTGTACAAAGGAATTCAGTAGCAAATTTAACAACACGACTCTGGCTGTTCGCAGTAAATATGCTAAACAAGTAGGCTACGGTTACTGTAGCCTACTACAGTATGGAAAAACTGAAATGAGTAAATAAAGCACTCATTTATTTTATCTATACTGTTGTGTGTATTATCACTCACACGTCTTAACCCGTAATTCCAGTGCAACACTATGCATTAGTGTCGCACTGGAATTACGGTTTAAGACGTGTGACTGATAATGCCAAAGAAAATCGACTTCCTCACTTCCGGGAACGTGCTGTCGAGCTTGCTGAAGTTCTTATACACTGTATAACAATCTGAAGGAAGGTACATTAGACTATAGCTGTTTTAGTTGTATATGTATCAGATGCTCAGCACAGTACTGCTTATACGGTATGTGACATAGTGCTACTGATCAGAAGAGGCTGAGACTACCAAGAACAAAGGTAGTTTCCTGCTTGGTGTGGTGGTCAGGCCACTATTCATTTAAATGAATGGTCGCTGTTATTACATGCCTTATTCAGTTATTCTAATAGGGCAATGTAAGGTTTCTGAGTGCAAGAAATGGAAATTGCAATATAGACTTCAATCACTCATTGTTGTGAATGGAGCTTAGTCAAGAGAATTCAAAAACATAATGTATATTTTTACACAAAATCTGAACATGGATATGTTCAGCTTCTGTGTAACATTGATGATGTTGGATTGTCATTGGAGCAAACGGTTTTGGTACCAGTACCATTACTTAGTGTAGCCCGGTTTTATATTCTTTTTTCAACATATGCCTATGATCATTCTAAATAAACATATAGTGTCTTTGATGTTGTTTCAAATTAGCCTTGCTGCAAAGTTAGAGATGGATTTAGGAGAAATATGATATGTGGTGTTTGTTGATATTTGAATGATCAAAACAAAAGCACCTCTCCCTTCAATGCCATACGTTAGGTTACTCCTTCAGAAACATCACCCTAACCGCCCCCTCAACCATGATTGGTTTTCACGGTCATTTGTAATGTAAGATTCCATCAGACCCTTGTTTTGTATCAAGGGTCCAATGGGAGACTGCATGTGGTTTCCTTTGGAAGAAAATTAGCATTACAACTCCATAAACATGTCTCCAGTTGCTTGTTTGTGTGTACTGTAGTGAGTGAATAGTAAGTTATGTTTGTAAGATATACTGTCCCATTGAAGTAATGATAGGAATAAATAGACCAATAGGGAGAAGTATTTGTTTGTTCACATGCTTCATTGAATCATTTAATGAGCCGTTTCCAATCACTATGACATTTCCCAACATTATGAATAACAACTTTTAGAGGGTTTGCTCACCCATTTATTTCATGGTAGCTATTCTCAGCTCAAACACAGAAAGAATTATAATGAATATACACACAGAAAGACTAAAAACACATATACACTAAGATGGAGCTCAAAGGTCATGTTGTTATGTGAATGTGTATCACAAAATTCTATAATTGTAAAATGTTGTTGTGTGTGTGTGTGTGTGTGTGTGTGTGTGTGTGTGTGTGAGAGAGAGAAATGAATATGTAATATGAAGAAGCCAAAGACAATGTCTATCTGTTTCTCAACCTTCTCTCTCTCTCTCTCTCTCTCTCTCTCTCTCTCTCTCTAGGATCATATTGTGCGTCCTTCGGGGATCGGAGGTGATTATCATAAATCAGCACTGCTTCTGTCTGTGGCAATGCTTGCATACCCACTGAAGGCTTGCATGAATCATGTAAACCCACAAGCACACGCACAGCGGCATCTAATTTCTGCCATTAATTGAATCCCTGAAAGCGTTTAACGAACCATTCCAGCCATCAGGATGTGTGTATGAGGCCAATCAATTTCCCGAGGCACCCTCCCCAACCTAAGCCCCTTCTAAGCTCTGCTTACTGAACATAGTTTCTTTTCTAAGTCATCATGCGTCATATGCTATCACCGTCCATTATGTTAGTCTCTGCAGTCCTCTCTATTTCCGTTGCTTTCCGTTTGCACTTTTGCTCTTATCCAGGGCAATTTACAACAACGTTAAAATAACCTAACATTTTATGATTACCTAAATTACAGTCCGCTAAATTCTAACTCTGCTTCTCATTTCCCTACTACAGCTTTCCACAAAATCCAATTACATTTACTGGCTTTCATCCCATAAAGAATCAACTGTCTTCAATTTAACATGGCAAGTGTGTTAATTGTAATACAAAGAAAAACACTTATGAATAACTACGATTAGTGCAACGCAACTTTATTTTTCCTTGGAGGACAATTGTTTTGCAGCAAGGCGTGGACACAAGACAAACACAGATTGATACAAGACTATAAATCATAAATAAATAAATAAATAAATGTTCCTTTATGACTAAACATACAGTGATAATTAGCAGCATACAATGACCAGGAATGAAGCTGGAATTGCTCCATCCTCCATGTCTCCCCACAGGTAATGATCTATTTCGCCTTGTCACATTACTACGGTATATGAAGCTGTGTGTGTGTGTGTTGCAGTGTAGTTTTCACTTCTGAACACTGTTTGTATTAGATTACAAATTGATGTATGTGTGTGTGTGTGTGTGAATTTAGACGGGGAAGTTTGTGCTGGGGTTAACCAATCCGCCGTGGGCAGTTCTGCAGTCCATGGCTTATATGCTTCCAGAACCTCATGAATGTTTGATTTCCGTTTAAGTTGCTTCTCGTCCTGTCTCTCTCTCTCTCTCTCTGAGTGAAGGTGTCCATTCTTAGAATCAATCCTATTCTTGGATAATTCGACCTCTGGTTGGGGGAATATTAATGTTTAAATGCTTCACCTCAGGAGATAATGTGAGAATAATTAATTAAGGAGCTCTGTGCACACTTAGCACTCTTGCTGCAAAAGAATGAAGACACAAATGAGAAGACACACAATATCTGCCTCCAGGCCAGAATCTGGTACATGTCACATAAGTGCGTCTTCCTTATCTTGGGCAACCTGGCAGCATCTCTCTCGGTCTCTCTCACTCTCTCTCTCTCTCTCTCCCTCTGTCTCTCTCTCACCTCTCCCTCTCTCACCTCTCTCTCTCTCTCTTTCCCCCCCTCCCCGTCTCTCCTCTCTCCCCATCGTTTTCTCTCCTTCCTCCCTCTCTCTCTCTTGTGAGTGCTTGAAACAGTGCATGTGTGTGTGTGCCTTGTTAATAGGGTGAAAGAGAGATTTGAAGGATGGGGAAAAAAACAAAAAAGACAGAAAGAGGCGGAAGGAGACAAAGATCGGAAGAAGAAGAAGAAGAAGAAGAAGAAGAAGAAGAAGAAGAAGAAGAAGAAGAGAACAAAATGGGAGGCGGAGGAAGCAGCAAGCCAGTTAATTAAATGTCCTCTGTGAGGATTACAAAGGGCTGTTTGGCCGGAGACTGTTCCCTTCCATAATCATTCTAAAACGACTTGCTGGCACCCGCGCACTTTACACGGGCCTGCCAATTAGGCAAAGGACAGGGAAGGAGGGAGGCGCCGGCTTTACTTGTTCCACTAATTGCAAATGATACAAATGGCCGGCCAATAGTTTCACTGTGTGATCCCCTGGCACAGCTGTTCATAATTGAAAATCATGACACTGCCAATAATATGTTCACACACACACACACGCGCACGCGCATGTACTGTACACACACATTGTATATGCTGACAGTATACCAGCAAACATGTAAAGACAAGCTGTTTTTCAGGAATTGCACTCCTTTCCAGAAAGATTTCAATATGTTTGCCTCTGCAAATATGTCCATCTAAGTCTCTGGAAACCACAGACGTAACAATTCTAGTTATCCAACTCTCCCAACCGAGGCTCTGTAAACGGTTCGAACTGCACTGTTGATTTCCTGCTCTAACTACCCTTCTATTTATATTTATATTCCATTTCTTATGTGATCAACAACTGTTTACAACTTCAGCTCTAGTCTCCACTTAAAAGCTATTTGCTTTGGACATACTGTGCCATGTCCCATGAACGACCATAACAAGAAGTAACCATTCAAATCTGTTATTTAATGGTTATTTGGCCCATCAGAAGGCAAGGTGGAGTCTGCAGTGCTTGAGATAAATAATTGATATTTGAACTCGATCAAAACAAAAACACCTCTCCCGATTAAGACAGTGTCCTCACTCAGAAGCTCCCCCCCCCCCCCTCAATTTAGACACACATGGTCAAGGCTGGGATTGTTTTGTGGTGCGGTCTGCACCACTGTGTTTGTGTTCCCATTTACGGATTATTTTTTAACCGCGCACATGTAACAGAGAGCTAGTGGATCTTGATATTCGCTGAATGATTACAGTGTACAAAGAGATACTTAACTTGACACGCCAAATGGTTGTTACATGCCACTCTACACATCTCAGCCGGAGACCCCCGCCCCTCCCCTGCACACATCCTGGCTTTAGGACAGATAATCAAAGCCGTGCGCTGATAAGAGGCCTGTGAAGGAGGCGGAGAGGAATGTATAGGGCTGAATGCACTCACGCCTCCAGCAGGCACACACACACACATTACTGCGTACCCATGCGCCACATCGACGCACTTATACGGCCTTACCGAATGTGCACCCACATTTACACACACACACACACACACACACACACACACACACACACAAATGCAAACACAAATGCAGACACACACACACACACACACACACACACACACACACAACAAGGTGTCCTAAAGACAAGGTGTATCTGAAGTGAGAATTGTGGCGGATAGTGAAATTAATTTCACTATTCCTTTTAAAGGAAAAACAAAGCACTGAAAAAGCCCGGCCTTCTCCAGCTCTGTATTCGATCGCTCTCTTTTTTCCTCTGCTAGCTTCCATCTTCCACCTTTTGCTCTCGCGGCTAAAATGGAGCAGAATCAGTCCATGTACCACTTTGTATCAGATTGGACACAAGCAGAAAGTGAGTGGGTTAACTGTAAAGGTTGCAGTAGCCTAGTCTGGTGCTCCTGTCAACTTCTCAGTTGCTGATGAGAGAAAACGGCTGTTAATTGTTTCATCTGGAGGAGTGAGAATTCAGGCGGTGGAGAGGTCTAATGAAGGATACAACTGTGAAGGAACCCCTCCAGACACACGCACGCACACACACACAGTTCAAGCCAGCACACTGTAGGAATATGGATTTGCTTCGAAACCTTCAAACGTGTATACAGCCAGCCATCTGGGAGGAAAATGAATGAAAGATAGGGAGGAAAAGATGGAGAGATGATTATTTGTTTGTGCCTGTGTGTGTGTGTGTAGTTTAAACTCTGTTTTCTGGACACATGCACACACACACATGCACACATACAAACAGTTGTGTTGCCTCTCACAACACAATGTTAGGCAACACAATTTAATTTAACTACTTTCAAAGTCAAGGGTCCATATCAGCATCTAGGTATCTGCCCATCTGTTATAACATAAATGAATATGTTATTAATGTATTATTTATTTAATAACGCATGTAGACACACACACCAAGTATTAAAGGTGATCTATAAAATATTGTACACGTTAACTTAACATTAAAACAACTATTTTCTATGTAAATATATAGCGGAGTAATGGCATCCCGAGCAAAGAATGACATGACACCCTCTGTGTGAGTTGTAATCTAAGCTCATCTGTTCTTTCTTTTTATAGAGGGGCTGTTTACGTGTGTGTGTGTGTGTGTGTGTGTGTGTGGCACACAAAACATTTATTTAGGTTTGAGCTGCTGGTGAGCTTGGTGTGACATCTAATGGTAGAAAGTCATATAGATGCATTTTAAAGTGTGGCATCACCGCCAGCTCTGAGTCTGACTCTGCCCATTGCACTGCATTGTACAAAAAGTATTGGGCCATTATAAATGGATATGAGGTGTAGAGCCATTTTCAACTCATAAAACGCATATTTACTTCTCTTTAATGAAATGTTGTTGTATATTAAGACCAGCATTGATGTGCCTGTCCTGTTATTTAGTGACCAGCTCAAAAGACACAGGTCAGTGATGAACCGACTCTGGAAGAAGCACACACTTCCATATCACATGGTTGTCCTCGTACGCAGTGTGCCCGGCTGCAGGAGCACAGGCTCCCCTCACCACGCTGCCATGCCAATAAGAGGGGATCTGCGCCGCGCAGCTAACCGGATTACTAACCGGATTATTAAGGAGCGGGCGTGCGAGGATTAGCCGTGTTGCTTAAGGAGTCAATCTGAGAGAGAGGAAATTGACTTGGAATTTGCGGCGTTCTCCTTGATGTCACTTTCTCAGACCGTTGGCGCTGCAATGTAAACCCCCCCCATCCCTCTTGATACACTAGAGGAGGAAACAATACTGTACTTTCAAATGGTTGTTAAAATATATATTTATCTATACTATCTGGGTTGGAGGAATGTCGGCGTGTACTTTACTATCTACATCTACGTTTTATACTTTTATTTTGGCTAAAGGTATGCATTGCATACTAATCTGAGTTAGCGGCAGCATGTGCTAAGTCTTATGAAGTGTATAATCAAGAGCGTTTGTGTGCTCCTGAGTCCGTGTGTGGGTGCTTGTATGCAGGCGCGTGCGTACGTTAATTAACACACTATTCTGACTATTTTGACACAGTACATCAGACACTGTGTAAACACAGGAAGCGTCCATGTTTATATCTTAACACACACACACACGCACAGTATATTCGTTATGTGTCAACGTGTGTTTTTCATTTATAATTGGATTAATTACACTTCAGCTTTAGCACTTACACCTTCAGCTTTAGCAAACATCAAAGTCAGGGTGCATATAACAATAATATCAAAAGACAGTATTCAGTGTCCTCAAGGTGCTGCTGGTAGCTCCAGTAGCTCAGACTCCACCTCCTCCACCACGACACAACCACAGAAGAGAGACTGGCCTATGGTCCCAGGCAGAGGAGAGGAGCAGGTCCTGACAACCCTCCTGATATCCTCTGGGTCAAACTGACCCCGCACTACCTCTTTATTGCAGCTAGAGGGCGCTAAACCTAATTCTACAGCTTACAGAGACATATGATGTGCACTGCTGGCACAGCAAGGTGTGAGTTTGAAACC
>JAODUG010046439.1:0-16228 GCA_027564795.1 Aphredoderus sayanus | reverse complement strand
GGTTTAGCGCCTTCTATCTGCCACAAAGAGCTAGTGATTTGGGTCATTTTGACCCGGAGGACATTACGAGGGTTAAATAGTTCTCACTTCACTGCTTAATTTATATGGATGATTGTGCCAGTTCAAATATTTTACAGACAAAACTTCACTGAAATCAGTTTGCAGTAACTTATACTGTATTTTATAATCAAGCGATCACTGAACATGCCAAATACACTGAACATGTTAAATAAAAGACTTGGAAAAAAAATTGTGATTAGAGTAAAAAAGACCAGATTAGAGTAAAACAAAATATGCACATGAAAATATCACAGCAGAAGGGCAACAATGGAAAATACCGGCTTTGCCTTTTTGTTAGACACACACACACGCACACGCACGCACGCACGCATGCACGCACACACACACACACACACACACACACACACACTAATACACAATACAAGAATAGGTTGAAGTATCAATACAGTTTCAATTATGGACATTTGGCAAACGCTTTGAATTGAATTAGAGTGAGTACAGTAAGCAACTCACAGGTAGATCAATTGTGACTTGTTACTGTAACCTTTAACTTATTCTGGCAGGCTGGCACCCATTTCAAATTATGAAAGACCACATTGTGAAAAACTAAAGAAACGCTCAATTAAAAATGAACACAGTATAATATTTTTATTTTATTTTACTTCAATTTAGAATGGGTGAGTTTAGTGGCTTATTGTGTAGTCGTTTCAATAAGGACTTATAAGAAGCGAGGTATTGAAGTATTTTTCCAACATCACCAGAGTGAAATGCAATGACAAACACCTCTTCCAGTGGGAGTGAAATCACCAGGCCAAGTCAGGGACACACCAGGCTCAAGACAAACAGGATGTCGTCCCTTTGGATTTGACCATGGGTGTGGCACAAAACCCTGTACAATGCTGCAGGTAAACATCTTTACAGAAATAAACCGATAAAGCTTTATTTATTTCATTTATTTGGACAAAAAAACAACAACAACAAAAAACAAACAAACACATGCATGAATAAACACATGGGCGTGCAAACACACACACACACAAACACATCACGTGCATATGTTGATAATATGGGTAAAATTAAAGGTTCTATAAAAGTCTACAATCTCCTTAGAACGATAAGGAGCTGACCATGAACTAAAATCATTAGAGTGGTCAAATAATAAGAGCCATGCCCACTTTCTTCTACCGGTGTGTGTGTAAAAAATATAAAAACTGAATAATTGACTGGCCTCTGCTAGATCCTGGTTTGATATGAGAGAGAAAGTGGTTCATGATGCGGCAGCTGTCAATCTCTTTCAGCAGCTCTATCTTCAAAAGAATAATAACATCTTGAAGGAATTCATGCAGACTGAATCTTGTACTATACACTGCACAAATGCAATATCTGTTTCATCTGTTTCTAAACACATACATGTATAAATAAATCACCTAGTGTAAACATATTGTAGTTAAAAGAAGTGGATCCCATTGCATAAATGTTACTAAATAATGTACAGTTTTCCAACTATAAATGAAAATAATATATAATAATTACTTTAAATAATAAATAATAATGAATAGTACAGTAACTTGCCTACAATATAACCTTCTTGAAATAGTAGGACTGTATGCAAATGACTAGTGTCACAGCAAAATTTGGCCAAATATTCAGTCACTCCTCAAGTAATATACTGTAGCCATTTGTTTACCAGATGTTAAATGCTTGAACCTTTACAATACATACTTTAACACCATAACCACCATAATCATCAATAAAGCAATTTATAAAGGATTTGACCAGTAGGTAAATATATTGGCTATCAGAGTGGTTCCATACAATAAAGGTGAACAGATATACACACAATACATTGAACCCATTTTACATTATTGACAATGCTTGCGGTTCAGCGTCTCTAACCTTAAGTAAGCTTAGTCTATACTGTAGAAATACACCAAAGAAGGCTACATGGGCATTACTGTACATCACTTGTTTGCAGTGCATACTAAATAGTTGTCATATACTGATTTCGAACATATACTGTAGAGTATAACAATAGAACACCGAATACGTACCCTGACGACGAAGGATGGAGAGATGCGATGTCTTTCCCCGCCGAAGCTGGAGAATCGATCACGACGCGTTTGGTAAATTACCAAATAAAGTGTTGGCTTTGCACACCAAAATACAACCACATCAAAACAATAGGTTATCCATGTAGTGCGTGCGTGCACGTTGCGCAGGGGCGCTCAAGCCATCGCGATTAGGGTACCACGGCCCTGTCGCATCTTATGATCGCATCCTTGTAAAAAATGGACCACTGGATAATAATAGTAGGTTACTTAGGACCACAGCAAGCGACCATGAAATGTGTCTAGCCGCAACAAAAACTAGAAGCCGCCATATTGTTTGACTGACAGGTTTCTGATTCGCGTGAATCTAGGCCGTTCTGTTTGTGAAATCCCATCCGTCGGTTGTCATGTACTCTCCTTGCGCACGGATCCGTGTCATCCAATTTCCCCACGCTTCTGTTGGAGCCCCGCCCTCTAGTCTTCGCTCAACCCTTTCCTCTTGCGCTCACAGTACAGTACACGCACGCACGCTATCACACAAACACACACCCCCGAACCATCTCACACAAACACACAAACACACACACAGAAAGAGAATGATCTGTCAGTTCAGAAGCGGTGTGTGTGTGTGTGTGTGTGTGTGTGTGCGCGCGCGTGTGTGCGTGTGTGTATGTGTGTGTTACTCTAGTTATTCTAGTCTTATAATATTACTGTCAGAAAAACAGGCCTTAGAAGAAAAAAAAGAAAAAACGGCAAAATATTTGTTTCCCATATTGTGCAGACCTACATTAACGCTCTCGCTGTCCTAAAGCATTTCAGCAGACTCCCAGCAGAGGGAGCCAACCTCGGAATGTCATATGTCCGTTTTGTGGTTGGCGCCGCGCTACTCGCGAGTGCACCAGGTCATTTTGACCCATAGGACAGCGGGAGGGTGGAGACACCCTTGGGCAGTCAGTGTATAGTGCATTGCATGATAAATTAGAGAAAAATGCTCCTTTCTGGCTCCTCTGTGGGATAAATATCATGTTAGAAGAAAAAACACGGGCTGGCAGAGACTCAAGCAATTCATTGCTGTAATTGCTGATATCAATGTGAAATATATAGATTTAATACACTTTTGTGTTGCTCTGCAATAACGGCAGCCCAGAATATTTAAAGGGGACAAATTATGTCCCATTTTCCACATCTTGACACAGTTTCTTGAGGTCTTAATGCAATATCTATGACATGCTTATGTGACAAAACTACATGGATTCATTATAAGAGATAATTTTACAGTGCCCATATACAGGCTCTTAAGAATCATTTTGTTTCAGTGACTTTTGCTTTAATGCAAATGAGCCACTGCTCAAAACTTTGACATACTGCTCATTGCTCTTCCCCATAGTGTTAGGCTACAGCTTAGCTCTGCCCACCATGGCTTGAAAACTGTTGACCTGTCCTCAGCAGTCAGTGCAACCATATTGGTTTGAACCTTTTTACGCTGCGCCTTCATTCCGCCGCGCCATTCAGTGGAAAGGGTATGCAGAACAGGGTGTGCCGTTTTGATAACCAAAGCTATATGTTTCCACAAGCACGGTAGTAGTTAATGAATGAAGGTGCTAGGCTAATAATATATGTGAAATACTTTTTTTTTTTCCGCAACAATTTCATTGACTTGCTATGGTCTCTCGATGCTACATATCTTCTAGTCTCTTCCAATGTGTCTGGGGCTGTATGCTAGTGAATCCAGTGCTAGCAAGAAAAACAATGGCACATGTTTTGCAGAAGTAATCGTGGGTTGAAATAGTCAAATGGAGGGGTGGGTTTTATTCAAATGAAGGGCCTGTGACGTCAAAATCAAAATGGCTTCATGCTCAAAGAACTGGTTACAGATTTTAACAATTTCTCCATTCTTTCTGTTTACTGGTCGGGGATAGAGAATTGGAGGTTCTAGGAGGTGTGTTGTGGATTGGGTTATTTGGTGCTTCTGTGGTGTCGTCTCAGGGTTCCGCTTATGGTGGTGGCATGGTGGTGCCTGGTTGGTGGGCTGTATCGTGGGTGGGTGTGTGCCCTGGCCTGCAGTGCCTGGGGGTTTAGCTGGGGGGAGCTGGTCCATTTTGTCACGCTACAGGTGACACAGAAACCAGTTGCGGAGATATGGTTACACCGTTTTAATTTAGAATAGGCCTCATGGGCAAACACATAAACATCTCTTCAAAACAAATGCAATACCAGACAAGGGAGTGAAAAACAAACAAGGCTTATATAACCTCACCGAGGCATAATTAACTAAATAGGCTACAGGTGTTTACTAATAGACCGGTGAGCCGGACCGCTGTGGCGCTGTAGAACCAGGAGAGGGTGGTACATGAAGTCATTACACATTTAGTCACCTGTATTGTGTCTGTGTTTGGTGGTGCGCCCCTGGTGCCACATCCTTGGGGGTCTGGGGTATGTTGGTGTGTGGGCTCATTCCTTCAGTGTCTTCGGTTTTCCATTTTCTGACTGAGATTGAAGTGGTTGGGGTGGAAGTCTGGGGTCCTGGAATTTTAGTGTTTCAGGGGTTGGCGGGGATGGGACTCCGGATGTTTGGGCATGATTTTTTTGCTTTCCCAGGTGCTTATTGGTGGTTGGAGGGTTGGGCTGATGGGCGTTACATGATTCAGTATGTAACGCCCAAAAGGGCATGTATTGTTAAAAATCTTTTGTTTTTAAAGTACTGTATTGTTTTTAAAGGTTTTGTAGTGTGAAGCATTTTGAGTTACATGTATTTGTATGAAAAGTGCTATATAAATAAAGATTATTGATTGGTTGATAGCATAGTGACACAACACTATACACCATAATGGCACCTGTTCAGACTTGCAGTACTTCCATACCCGAGTTTATATTGTTATCGTCAGTCCAATGGTTAGATGAACGGAACATGAAGCAGAGGGAGTCATGGTCTCTCTTCAGCTTTGATAATGAGATTCCACAGAGGTCATGATTTGTCAGTTTATTTGAACACTGTGTTCTACTCTTTTTAAAGATTAAGAAAATATCACTTTTCCAAAGCTGTGCCTATACGTCACTTTGGATGCAATCATGCAGGAAGATTAGTTTCCTGTTTATCAGAAGCTATCATTTTGCTTGATTGCTATTGCTATTGCTATTGCTATTGCTGATGATCAAGTGGATAGTGGATTTTATCCTTGTTCTGCTGAACAATCAAACTTTTAAATACCGAATCAATGCATATATGATTGATACAAATGGTTAATGCATTATGCATTGTACTGATGTGTCCTGCAACATTATTATTTTTCCATGGCTTTAATGCTTTACTGTTATCACTGTTTGGCATGCAGTGCAAGCAATTGCAGTATGTGTGGAGTTACCTGCCACTGAATTATATGAAAAAAGTTACAAAAACTTTGCAAATATATTACACTGCTTACTTTAAATTATTTTACTATAAAATATGTTTAATATTGCTCAACATTGTTATTTTGTGTGGGGAAATGCAGAAAAAATGCACTTATTTATTACAAAGAGCTCTTGTTGCTGTCAATTCCTATGCAGAGCACAATAAATAAGATATATAACTATTAGCTTCAGACAGTTTTTACTTATATCACCAACATTATTCTCTTAAATTTCAAACAGTATCCTATATTTTGCAAGATTCCTCAGTTTGGGGAACACAAACAACCTCTCACCGCCATCAAATATTGATCTTTTGTGGGACAATGTTCTCTGCGACAGAGCCAAGAGTTCAAACAGAACTGCCAGCCCAATGTTTAAAGCTTTAAAATGTAATTAATCTAGATAAACAGACCTGGGAAAACCCTGGTGAGAGGCGAGAGACAAGAGAAACGCGGAAACAAGCTGACAGAGGCTGGAAGACAGACAGACCGCACGGCAGCAATAAAGACTGGCACACTGACAGATAGATTTACCAGCAAACACTCAACCCCCCTTCCTCTCAAGACACACACACACACACACACACACACACACCCAGAGGAACAGAGGGGGCTTGGAGGAATTCAATAATGATTCCGCGCAGCAGCATCTGTCTGCCATCTCAGGCCACCGTCCAGGGGCTGTTCTCAGTGGCCAGAGATGCAGGCATCATCCCTGATATCTCCTTGGACCCCATGCTGACCTCCTTCCTCTCACTGGACTCCTCAGCCACCCTGGAGCACCAGTACAGCTCGCTACAGAGGAGCATGACAGATGAGCAGCTGGCCGGCTTCCGCCATAACCTGACCGCTGAGCTGGGGGGGAGCGATAGGGTCCCCTATGGAGGTGTGGGGGTGGTTGCGCTGGCTCTCTCCATGCTCTTTGACCTCGTGGCCCGACAAGTAGGGAAACGCATGCCTTTACATTAGCATTTAATCATATGTATTGCCATGCTTTATTTCTAAAATTGAGGGGAAATGGTCATCAATTAAATTAGGTCATTTTTAGCAGACACATTTAAATTCAATTTCATTTACCTCTGCTTCTCCAACCATGAGCTACATACGTGAGTTACATTGCCCATTTAATCCTTATTCCTATCTAACCAGGTCAGAGCACCGGGGTCATTGGTGGGCGAACCATCAACCAGCCACTCTCAGGCTCAGATGATCTTTGGCATCAAACGGTCCTCTGTGATTGGCTGGATCATCCAGGACTACATCAAAGAGAGTCCTGCCGTTGCACACAGTTCACAAAAGATGGCGGAGCTCACAGAGCTCTATGACAACACGTTAAAACTGGAGATGATTGACCACTTTGAGAGAATGACCAATAAGAAGAAGAGAATGAGTTCAGAGTCCATGCAACAGTGGCTGGTTGGGGCCGCAGTTCATCTGCACATGAGGATCCACCAGGTTAGAAGAAGAGAGATGATGCTATGAGCATGTAATGAACTTATTGCCAAGCACATTTTTTATATCCCAAAAAATTTCCCTTAAGAGTATTACAATATAAAAGTTAACACCATGCAGAAAACTGCTAAGAATATGTGTATAATAAGAATAATGTTAAAGGTGTATTAAGCAATTTTAATCTCATACGAGTACATGGCTTAAAATACCGTATATTTATGATAATGTGCTGTACATATATTTGTATACAAAGTCCTTTTTTGGACTAAATAATTGCTTTGGGCACCTTTTAAGTATCACACCACACTGCTGGTGTTTAGTTACCACCAGTGTCTTAGCTGCCTCATTGTGTTTTGCTTGCCCACACTACAGTGTACCTTATTCTATCACCCTATGAGGTAGTTTTGTACTACCTTCCTGAATACGTTTCTGTAACCCTTCCTCTGCTAGGTTCGACTGCAGTCGGTTCCGCCGGGTTCAGCTGAGTCTTTGCGTCTGTCCTACAAAACGGGCTTCAAATGCTTGATCCAAAGTTACACATCCTACCTGCGCAAGAACATCAAGGTCACGCCACCTCCTAGCATACTAGGCTCACGTGGACGAGCCCGGCACATTGCTAACAGAGCTAAGTTAATAGGCAGTGGGGCTAGCAAAGCAAATATTACACACTTTAGCAAGCATGGGAGCACAGTAGGTCTACAAGGTGAACAAAATCAGACTACTACCCAAAATACCACTGGCTATAAGGCCAGTGGAATTACTGGTGTGAGTATACCTACAAAAAGAGGAGTCAACATGTCTACAGTCCCGCCTGAGGAACATGGTAGCTTTGGTCTGTTGGTTATTGACCCTCAGAGAAATGTGAGTCACAGTGTACACCACCACCCCTGTGAATCCACAGCCATTGAGCAAGCACTGGTGATTCGTGTTCTAGAAGCCCAAGACCTAGAACACAAAAGGGAGTTCTTCCTCTACTCTGAGAATGTCTTTCAAAAAATGATCAAACAGAAGGAGGACTTTGATTTGAATACAAACTAGAAATGCAGACAAATTAAGCAGTTTTTCCTGTTTATTTATGGTGTTGATGTTTTTTAAGTTAAAATATCAACATGTTTTCTCCAGAATGACTGACTATACCTTTAATTGTAAACATGCAATGTCTAGTCTGTATTGATATTCTTCTTTATGAATTAGTTTTGTTATCAGTATGTATGTTGTTTGGGAAATACAATTTGAAAATCTAAATTAAATCTAAATAAAAGTGTGTTGATTGTTGTTATAAAATTGTATTTTGTTCATGTTAAATTATATTGTTAAAAAACATAATAAACCAGACACAAGTAACATTGTGCTTTAAACTCTTACTTACTTAACCCTAGTACCAAGGAGGTGTTGGAAACCCTTGTATACCACATATACCTGCAGGGGGAGACAAAGTACTGAACAAGCTTCAGTTGAACACAGCGAGGAAAGAAGATCTATGAGACTGCCTGTCTCAAAAAGGCAACTTTACATAGGCCTGACGAAAAAATAACAATGTGTCTATAGATTGGCGATTACTCTATACTATAGTCACACTTTGGAGCCCCTAAAGCCTTTTTCTTTCATAACTGGCCTGTACATGGTAAAGTGTGGGAATTTGACTGTGATCATCATAATGTGTAGTAAACAGCATGCAGAGTGTAGAATTTAGTTAAATCAAGAGCTAATTAACTTTGGATTTAAATCATAAACACAGTAAGATTAAAGGTGCAAATTTACAGTATAGAGAATATCACTAGCATTATGAGATGTGATGTTGCATGTGTATGAGGATTGGGATGCATAGTAACAACTGCATTCAAATTGCCCATAAATAGCCCTATTTGTCTCGATCAGAGGCTCCTGCAAGGGCACAAGTTATCAGTAATGTGTCTTGTGCCGTCCATAATCTTAATTATAAAGCACCTAAGTCATGATGAAAAACTACTGCATACAAGAAAAGAAGATGAATGTTGTCCTGACCTAACCAGTGTAACAAAACTGTCATGGGAGAGACTAATGAAGCGGTGTGTGTACACAACCAGGCCTGAGAACAAGGACACATTAACTCAACTTGGGTGAAAAGGATCTTGTGTGAATTAACATGTTGCTTGTTTACAGGAATAAAGTGTATCTGTCTTTAGTACCACATCCAGATCTATTTTCCTGTTTTGTCCTGTACTCCCCACCCTGAGCTAATGCCTTAGTATTAGCTGAGTATTATCAAGAAATTTGATAGTGTTTTATTGCGGTGGTGTCTTCTGCTGTCTCTTAGTCTTTTTCCCTGTCTGGATAGGGTCTGACATCAGCACACCAAATGTACAGACAAAAGAAGCAGACCCCCACTCACCTCAGACACCAATTTTCCATGTATTACTCCCAGCTGGGTGGGGCAGTTATCAGAGGTCACAATGCAAGGCGTCCACCGTGATGTCACAAGCTTGTGGCGGACTGCCCGGCCTTGTGAGCCACTGGAGCCCATCACCTCCTCTAGCCTTTAGCAAGCTGCTTCTCGGTAACCCATAATGAGTTCAGCTGTCACTGTGTGCACACTGGAGGCTCTGCAAACAGCGTTGCCAACACCACAGCAACTCAAGAGCTTGGAGTGTGTGTGTGTGCATGCGTGTGTGTGTGTGTGTGCGTGTCCTAGACACAAGCTATAGATATTGTATGTGAATAATGTAATCTGTGATGGCCTCAAAAAGGATTTCTTGCCAGAAATTACAAAATGACATAGAAAGGACAGAGGACAATGAGCAAGACTAGAAAGAAGAAAATCACATGCGTCATTCGATTCTCAAGTGCAGTAATCGAAGTGTGTGTGTGTGTGTGTGTGTGTTTATGTGTGTCTGAGCAAGTTTGTTAGATTGCATTGTGTATGTGTGTGTGACAGACTGGGCAGATGACCCAGAGTGTTTAGTTTCCTACTGCTCTGAAAGGCGGTTTTGACTGCAATCTAGTCCATTTCCAACCATCAGTCTGGTCATTAGCATCCTCATTGTGGGCCTTTGTATGTATGTGTGTGTGTATGTATGTGAGAGAGAGAGAGTGTATGTGTGTACTCCACAGTGTAATGGTTGTTAAATCGCATGTCTTTTGAATACTTCAGAGAGAGAAACATTGAAGAAAAGGGAAGAAAACGAAGAGAAGAGAGAATGAAAATGAGGAGAAAAATCAACAAAGGCTTCAACATTCCCACTGTTCTGAAACCATACTACCTGGAGCAACACACAAGCCATTAACCCATAGCTTTGAAGAAGCGCCTGATCTGTAAACACAAGCATGGAGAATGGTGTCATACCCCACAGGCCAACTGCGTGAAGCAAAAGTCGGGAATTTATAATAGTAGCAAGCTGAGTCCCCCTCACTAACAGTTTGTTTGAGATGTTCACTGAAGATGACAAAAGATGTACAGGTATTAGCATAGAATAAAATCACTGACCTCACCTTTAAGAGCAGGAATGGAGTACTGATAGAGGCATACAGTATTGCCACTAGCTGAATGGATCAAGTCATCCTCCATGCACATTGTCTTGGTTATTAGGTGGGGCAGGTGTCCATCATGCACACACGATGCATTATGGACCTTGGTAATACTTGTGCATGTGTGCGTGTGTTACCCTACTTACTTTAGGGTAAATAGTGTACAAATGCATACTGTAAGTGTATGTTGTGTGTGAGACACGAGTAGCTATTGCTTTAGGTGTAATCATCTTAGCCTAAGTTACATGTTTATATTCATATTGGTTGGGAGATGCATGATGTTAGGCTGACAAAATAATACCATTTCTTTTACAGTATTGTGCCGTAAAGAGCCTATGTAATTCATGTTTCACAAGAAAAATAATTGACCCAAATATATTTTAGATCCTAAAGTGTCGTTCAGTTTGTTCAGCCATTCCATTCCACAATACCATTGTTTAATTCTAAATAATATCACTCTATGCAATTCATAAAATCAAAAAAAGACTGAGTTTTGCAAAATAATTTACTAAAGACATATAGAAACTCCTGATTGCCGGAAGCTCAACTTCACATGATCTTATACATACAGTTCACAGTGTCAGAAATGAAAGAGTTTCAAGATATTTGCGGTAACATTAAGTTTAAAGCAAAGCTCACATCATCTGGACCAAGGACCCTTGACCCATGCATTCGGGCATGTGTCATACGGAAATGTGTCAGTAACACAAGGCATCTGATGAGACGCTTGGCTCATCAGATGAAGCTACAAAAAGCCTTTCTATCCTACATCGAGTCAGAATAGGTATTTTTGCATATAATATGGATAATGCTGTTTACTGCTGTAAATTGTACATTTTCAGGTTAGCATCTGAAACATTTTCCTTTTTTACAACTTATGAATTGACAGAGATTTTAGAGTCCAACATGAACTCAAAGCCCCAGCGTACCCTCAATTCTATAGGCACTGAACAAAAGATGTGTTTTATTTGACCGTTAGTCCTGCAATATTTTCACCGTGAAGCCACTTCCACTAAGTTTCATTCTCTGGGTCGTGTCAGTGCCTTCACCTTTTAATGCGGTTTATCCGCTCACACATGATTGACAGATACTGGGTGAGCTTCACCATGGCGATGATGATTGTTCCGCCAATCAATGTGCAGGTGGGCCAGAAGAGGGAGTGGAATACTGCAGCCCGCCCATAGATCTGCGTCAAGATGGCGCTGTCTGCATGGTCAGAGGGATCCACAAAACAGGGAACTGTTTGCTGAGATCGGAGATGCTCTGAAATGTTCTGAACCATAGTGTGCGTCGCTGTGAAGTCCTTCCGGCACTTTGGGATCATGAAGCACTGGGACCAGCAATTTAGACCAAGAAATAGAAGCGGTTTTGTTAGGTGCACTAGCTTTGTTAGGTTAATCACAAACTGGTAGCATGTTTGATGATAATATTCATGATATGATGATAATATTCTTTAGTATTTGTAGCCATTTGTAACTATGTTTAAGTCACCTGCAGTCTTTTTAAGTTAATGTGGCCCACAGGTCAATCTAATTACTAGTTTCACACACATTCTCATATAGATTTAGCTTTAGGTGAAAACACTCTGAACTATGAGGCAATGTCAAATCCATTGTACTGCTGCAGTATAAATAGAAGTTAGTTACCCTGTGTTATGAATTTTTTAAGATTTACTTTTTGCAACCACTAAAAGAGTGAAAAGATGCCAAGTATATTTGGCTTAAAGCAATTCAATGTGCATGCATTTCCTGTACCTCTGGATTGTTGTCCTGGGTCTCCTCATTGTGTGACAACCTGACCACCTTGCTTGAGGAGTTGAGGGTAACATAGACCTGCAGACAGGGATAGCGGGACCTCTTCCAGCACTCAGCTCCACAGCTATATGAACAGTTCACATCCCACACAATGGTGGCGTTAAGGATCGTGCATCTAGACTCCTCAGTCCACACACTGGAGGCACAGTAAAGAGAAGGAGAAGAGGGCAGACCCATGTCAACTTTGCTTGTGTCCCAGGTCATTGTCAAATCAAGAGGTAGAATACATCAGATGTCCAGTACCAATTTATTTCCTAAAATAAATGTAATGAACAATTCTATAAAAGCATACACAAGACTTATATTTTCAAGTTATCAAAATCCAACAAGGTTAAAACGTATCAAGTAATTCAAGTCAAGCAGCAAAAAGAAATAAAGTGACTCTAGTCCAAGTCAACTTAACCAAAAAGATGCATTATCCCTTACAGAATACAAATATTTATTCACCAACAAGTGTTTCCCATGTACTGAAATCACAAGTACATTTCACATGGGTTCACCTTAATGCGGTCATGCGGCCATTTGTTATAGAATGTTCTCAATTTAACTTTACAGGTACATAACATTATGGTTTGCTCAAATGTGTACAGTGAAGCCCCTTTTGAGTCAGAAAAGGGAAAAGGGGCAATATGTCTGCTAAAGGGTATTTGCTTACCCTTTATAAGCTAATACCTAAATATATATCTAGCATCCTTCCATCCACATCTCTGGTAGGCTACCTATCGCAGTAGGAGCGTAGTATGGTGATTCCTAAGACGAAGTACATCATGATGGACAACAGCACCATGCAGAGGCCTAGAAGTATGGCCCTGTCCTCTCCTGCCCGCAGAGCTGTAACAGTTTTCCTCTTGTCCAGGACCTCATGCTCTCGGATCTTCTGGTAGATAGACCTAGGGAGAGAACACAATGCTGTGAACTTAGATGTACTTGGGTTCATTTGTCTTTGAGTTTTGATGGCAACAAAAGTGGAATGAGAAATGACCTGGCTAAACAACTAATTAAGTAAATAAAGGAAATTATTTACAATAGGTGGCGTACAATTTGTGCTTCTAAATGTAATTACTAAAAATGTCCAAAATAACAATTTCAATGTGACATGGTTACTGTAGTTTAACGAAAATGAGTATTTATCCACTATTCAGTTATCAAACTCACACAGAAACACAGACTTATTCACATATTTTCCAATTGTCACATTTTGTTCCTATCTCATCGGCATGAGACAAAAACCTGGGGTGATTAAGAATAGGCTTCACCTGTTTTTTTTTTTAAGGATATTTAAGGCTGGGGTGTTTAGTGTTTGGTTGTGGGTTTTTGTTAATCGTGTTTGCCTTTGGGATTACGCTACAGATAACTGTCACCGTCTAAGTTAGTGTACCTTTTGTGTTGAACCTATTAAACCTATTTGAGTTTACGCTCGTTTTTCGTTGTCATTCTTTATTTGTTTCTTCTGTATATACAGTATATTACTAATATATATTGGGATTTATATTACTCATAGACTGGACAGCATCAGGTTAATATATAATGTAACTCTCAAATACAGCTCTATATGCTGTCATAGCAGCTATACCAAATAATGAACACACCTGAAACTGCTGCCAATATCCTCTTCAAACAACTGTGGTTATGTGTAATCAGAGTGTATGTGTCTTAATGTAAATGGAGCTCTATAATGGGAGCATACTGTACAAATACACGCCATCACATCTACAGTAGGAGACTAGGAGTCACTTGCTAACCACCATTTTGAAGAAATCCTATGTGATTTATTCAATAAAGATACTTTAAGGTCAAACATAACATAACATTCTGTCCCCAGGTATTTCAATGCTATCTGCTTGAACATGGAACGTTTTGGATGTCTTTATTACATTTTACCTTTTTAGATTTACTTTTGGCTATGTGAAACTTTATCACTGCTGTCATAAGTAAAAAGTGACTCAATATGACTTTCTGCCAGTACATGTCACACTAGGCTCACCAGCATCTCAGACCAAAATATGTGCTGTGGGACACACACACGCGCACTAACAGGCCACAAGAAAATACAGAAGAGATTACAGCACACAGAGGTGATGTCATTCTCTGCTCAGTACGCAATTACACGATTACTATCTTTACAGAGAAGTTATATTAACTGCTATTATATTAGCTGCTATATTAATGTTAACAGTATCATACAGAGCACCTTCATATGTCTTACTTTAAAATCCAAATGTTTAACGTGATTTACAATGACAATGACAATAGCAATGTTATATATTTAACATACTGTTTATTAATGTTTATCATCTTTACCTGCGGTTACTTCCTCCCTCTGTTGCCTTACTTCCTGCCCACAGGAACATTCTTTCTGAGAATTGTTGGAATTGTAAGCCAATGTTGTTGCCAGGAGCACTTATTCCAGCCTTCTGAAACCACCTGCCAAAGATACCAAACCATTAAAACACAAACGCTGCCGAACATGTTTCACAAACTACAGAAACATTTTCCTGAATAGAACTATAAGGTAATCCCATAATATTAATACATAATACAAAATACATACTGTATGATGTGCACTGCTGGCACAACAAGGTATGTGTTTGAAACCCGAGGACAACAGGAGGGTTAAAAGACACGAAAAAACAACACAAATACATAAAGAAATAATTAATTTATAAATAAATACACACAGCAATGGCAATTAAAAAACTCATAAATCATACACAATCAGATGGTGCCGCCGTGTGGCCAAATCCAGAATTTTTAAGGACATCACGAGGGTTAACAGCACTGGGAAGAAATAGGATTATCACTCTGATTAGCAGGTGTAGCAATATAGCCATTGACACAATATCCTATTATAACTTGATTCATCATACAGTACCTACTGAAAGTGTAAAATAAGACTGCCTACGGTGAGATGTTTTATTTGTTCCACTAGGGGGTAGTATTATACAATTAGCAGTGTAACTGTAAAGGCCAAGTGTAAATATTGGTTTCCCTGACATATACAGGGATGGAAAAGTAAAAAACAAATTACAATAATTATAATGAAAATATGATGCAGATATGTCAGTGGGTTAATAAATACTGCACTGCATAAAGAATTTAAAAAGATTAACAAATAATACAAAAAAGATCATGAAAACAGTAAATGGAATGTGTGAATGAGTTATTAGCCTATTTTATCAATCTATTGGCTGGTAGTGTAGTCACAGTCACAACCACAACATACCTGTCCTACACATATGACTGCTTTGACAGGAGGCCACAATTAACATTAAATCTGTGCTGAATAATAAGGCCTTATAGAGTCCCACTATTTGTATTACATTAATTATCACAATATGATCCCCTTCACCTCGCATTTAACAGACAATTAAACAACTCATCTTGCATGAAATTGTGTGTCTAATGACATCAACAAGATGAAGCAAATCACAGGGGACCACTGCATCATTTACAGCTATTAGAACAACAGGCCAGAAAAGTGACCATGTTAGCTCAATTATTAGTGATTTAACAGAGCAATAACACAAGAGAGTGAGTGCTGTTGCTGGCTAATATCACCATGGTTAGTAGCCGACAACAACATGACCATAAAGTATTTCCCGCACTTTATCGTGTGCTCCCATTAATATTCATTGTGCAGCCAGCGATATGTGTCTATTGGATGTCACTTGTATACATATTGTAGCGGTTGCCTCCCCAAAAGGAACAGTATATTAGGAATGACAAAACACAATAATTATAGATTAATAACTCAAATAATCTGCTACGTTCCTTCCCCTTTTTATAGCGCCAAATCTGTATTTAATTCTCAGCCACCGTATATCTGATGGTTACCAATTTTTGTATACATTATTGCCATGTCCTTAGTAGGACATGTGCAGTGATTTGGGCCAATTGGCCACAAGGGGGCGCTATTAGTGGTGACCACTTTAACCCTTGTAATGTACTCCGGGTCAGAATGACCCAAATCACTAGCTTTTGTGGCAGATAGAAGGCGCTA
>JAODUG010046430.1:0-16229 GCA_027564795.1 Aphredoderus sayanus | reverse complement strand
GAGAGAGGGAGGGAGAGAGAGAGGGAGGGAGGGAGAGAGAGGGAGGGAGGGAGAGAGAGGGAGGGAGGGAGGGAGGGAGGGAGAGAGGGAGAGAGAGAGAGGAGCCATAACGAAGGACAGAACAGTGGCAGATGGGAGTGTTCTGGTCTGTTGCTAATGCACCTCAGCAGAATAATGTCCAGGAAGGAGCTAGCACACGCACACACACACGCACACATACACACACAGCCACAGCCCAATATAACTGTTGGTATGGGACCCCCCATTCTTTTCCCTTGGCTGTAGTTAGTGACTAAGTGACCCATGCAACCCCTCACACACTCAGACTGGTAGCAGTGCACGCTCAATTCAAGGGGTCGCCTCGCTAAATACTGCCACATACACACACAGCACACACACGCACAGGTTCTTTGTGCTCCCAGTTGTAAGTGTTAAGCACATTTTTCTGACAGCTCTCCTGTTAACAGAATGCATCTGGAGTGTGCGTGTGTGTGTGAGGGAGGGAGAGAGAGAGAGAGAGGGAGAGAGAGAGAGAGGGGAGAGAGAGAGAGACAATGGAAGCATAAGCAAAATATTTAACATGGTCAAATGCTCTTATTTAAACCTGCCCCTTTCACTGAAACACAGAGGCTACCAGAATGTGTGGCTTGCTAGAGATGCTGCTTCAGCAGAACAAGGCCATTTAGTTTTTATCCAAAGCAACGTCCAATGAGTACAAAGTGCAGATACCATATGGGTTACAATAGCCATCTTTCTTAAGAGTACGACTAGGTATGGAGCAGAACACCCAGTCCAGACTGACCTGTCCCCTACAAATTAACTATGTTCAAGGGGTGACTTGAATATAGTTGTTGAATTACTCTCCCCCCACTTTGCTGGTTAAAATTAAACTTTATTTGTGTCAGAAACACTATCCTGTGAGGACTTTGACTATTGTCCTCTGGGACGCCACAGTCACAAGCTGAGTATTCAGGTGAGGGATGGGTTGCTTGCATCCTCCTGTTTGAAATCACAACAGCATTGTTTCTCTAATGAACACTTTGATTTCTGATTTTAATAGTCGCTATAGTGTGTTTGATCAACATTCAAAAAGTTACATGGAACCCTGTGGCTTGGGGGCCTCCTGCTGGCTGCAATATGTATGTCAGTCTGCGTGAGGTACCAAAAAAATTTGTAGATGCATAATTGGAAAACATGCATTTGTAAATGGAACTTTTCGGGGGCAAATTATAAAAGATTTAAAATCCTTCTATTTTCTCATCTTCGTTAAACACAGAATATTAGCACTCTGTTGGTAATTGGCTTTTAGCAATTATTTTTGGGAATTGTATGGTATATTAATAGATCATAGCTTAGTTAGCTCAGATGCTGCTCTCAGCATCCTAACAGAATGTTGCTCGCTTACGACAACTGCATATGACCTGTTCTCCTATTACCTATTACTTACTACAAAAATGAATAAACCCATCCCTCAATTAATATAGAGATATTTAGGCTGCATTTTTGTCCTAATAAGAGCATATACTGTAGTCACACTGGCCCCTTATGACAAAAATGATTAATAAACTATGATTTTCCTTGATATTATGATTTTTGTTTATGATTACTGATTGTTATTTATAGAATTCAATAATATTATATACAGTATATATATATATATATGCAATGAAAGTGAAAATGTGTGTGTGTTTGTGTGTGTGTGTGTGTGTGTGTGTAGCCCACAGTTTGTTTTGGTCTGAGATCCTGGTGCTCTAGTAGGACATATGGTTGCATTAATACATATACAGCCATTTTAATGTAGTGTACCATTCATTATGCAACTCTAGCTCAGACAGTCAATGTACATTGTAGTGATTCAGTGAGTATGACCCAGTAGCTTCGTTACACAGATCTGCCGTCAAATACTATCCATACTTGTTCTCCCGAACCTATAGCCCTGCCAACAGTCCACATGGCCTGGGCCATGCTTAGCATTTGCAACAGCACTAAAGCAGCAGGAGGTTGTGTTAGCCCCGGCACCACACATATGGACATTTTTCTGCTGAGAGAGAGACAGAGAGAGACAGAGAGAATGAAAGAGACAGAGAGAGAATTGGGAAAATGGCCAAAATGACATAAAAGTGGAGAGAAGATGGAAGGTTTGAGGATAGAGAGCCTTGGCGACACTGAGAAAGAGAGAGAGACAGAGTGAAACATGAGTGTTCTTGAGAAAGATGGAGACGAAGGAGTTGAGAGGGTGTGAAATGTGGAAGGGAAGTTTAATTTGTTTTTTTCGCCGTGTGTCGCACGGCGTCACAGAAATGTGTTTACCAGCCCCTTCTTTGCTATTAGTGACACTTGGTCGCCCCTGTAGAAGAAGCCCAAATAGGTTCATAACTGCCTCATGTATCCTCCAAATGTCCCCATAGCTCTCTGTTCGCTGAACTGTGTCCGTCCATATGTCTCTCCACGTTTCCTCCTGCTCTCTCTCCGCCAAACTCCCTGTCTCCGACACAGCCAGACGGTCCATTGTTTTGTCTATTGCTGCCTCTACTGTCTGTCTCTGGCCCAGGTTTTGGCAGGTAGCCTGCCGCTGGGATGAACATCTGACCTAGAAGTGTCACGGTCAAATGGTCCGGCCTTCCACTCTGCAAAATGAGAGGATGCTCAGCGGAGATGGAGAGCGCACATTCAAGAGAGGTCAAACAAGGAAGAAATAATGACAGAGAGAGACTTCAACTGTTGACCCTGTATGAAATGACCGCCATACAATATATTGAGCATTTACTCTAAATCGTAGCAGAATGAAAGAGCATGCACAATGACGCCACACCAATATCTTAACAGGAAATCACGCTGCAAAATACCTAGAAACAGTAGGGTACATTGTCTTCTGATTTTCTTTAAGGAAGGAATTGGTCTTTCTCTCGTCCTCAACAGTGGGATTTCATCTTCGATTGAAAGCTACCTTGTTGCCTTTAATCTTTCTGACCAGAGTTATAAACTGTGTTATTGTATTTTTGCCAAACTCCTGTACACGACCGGTCTGTCGGGATCAAAGAGAGTCTCTGCCAGCCTGTTTACATTTAACATCCCATTTCTTCTCCCTGAAAATTGATTTAGCTGCTGCTGGATGAAAACCCTGTATCTCCACAAAGTAGACTTGACAAGAATTTTGAACAGCAGCCAAACATTGGGATGAAGAGTTTCTCTCAGGCCTAGGGTGTGTGTGTGTGTGTGCGTGTGTGTGTGTGTGTGTGTGTGCGCGTGTGTGTGTGTGTGTGTGTGAAATTCACGGCCGTCAAATCAAATGAAGGGCTTAGACCAGTTTCACCAGAGAACAACATTAGCTAGCTAGCTATAGCTGTAGCAGACCGCTCTTCACTGGGTCAGGGACTGGATCGGCACACTCATGCCTTTATTTCTATTGTAACACACACACACAATACAGTCCTAGTGCAAACACGCAGACTGCTTTTCAGCAGCAAAGTTCGGAGGTCCAAGCTAACCGCTCTGGTTATTTGACCCATGTTGCTGAGTTTTTCTGGTATTTCTGGAGGTATGCTCTCTACACATTGGATTTCTACCACTACGGGAGGTGAACGGTCACAAATCACTCATCACAAACATCCTATTTCCGGGTCGGAAACGTGTTGGTCCAATAAACCAACATAAATTGTGACATTGATAAATCATCAATGTCAGTCAGGATAGCCTACAGTAATCCACTACAGCTATAGGCCACTATAGCTGAGATAAATGCAAGGCTATACAGCTCTCCTGTAGTGATACTTCCACCAGCCTTCCCTTCCACAGTAGTGTTTTGGAAAATAATCACCTCTACTGTAATAGCCTCTTCACCATCACAGGAATATTGGGTTAGAGGCAGGCCATACAGGCAACTCCCTGACTCATTCTGTCTGCTAGCTGCCAGACGTTTAAAGCACATCTTACCCTCCTCGTCCGATGTCAGTGGTCACATAGCTAGGCTCTTTCTAAAGAACATGACAGAAATTACACTTCATTCATTTTTTAGCAGATCGAGCAGCTGGAGATCAATCAAACTGACAGATAAAGGTAAAGGGGAAATTGCTCCATTTTAAAGATGAAATCTACTTGTCAATACACACGACACAGCCGGGCAAAGCCTTGTCAGGTACTGTAGGGCTGTCTTTAAAATCAACTCTTTGGAGTTGACTAGAGGGTCTAAAATACTGTAGAAGAACAGAGTGAAATCATCCATCTTGTGTCTCTGTGTGTGTGTGTGTGTGTGTGTGTGTGTGTGTATGCGTGTTGACCCCTTATCAGGCCAGACAATGTAATGCTACATGTAATTTTGCAGAAAAAATGCTCAAATCAAATGCTCAATCTTTTCAAAGGTGTGTTTTTACAATTACCTTGCAGTGTTTGGCCAAGAGAACCACCATGTTAGTCTGTGCTCCATAGGGCTGTTATGGTACTGTAGATATGATATGGCTGTTATGGTACAGTAGATGTGTCCATTGTCTAGGGTAGTCTGTGCTCCTTAGGGCTGTTATGGTACAGTAGATGTGTCCACTGTCCAGGGTAGTCTGTGCTCCTTAGGGCTGTTATGGTAGATGTGTCCACTGTCCAGGGTAGTCTGTGCTCCATAGGGCTGTTATGGTAGATGTGTCCACTGTCCAGGGTAGTCTGTGCTCCATAGGGCTGTTATGGTAGATGTGTCCATTGTCCAGGGTGTCGTACCACTACACTTGTTCCCCTGAGTTTATCAGGATGCACGTGGCAGCAAATCAAAATGCCTGTCTTTGTGTGTGTGTGTGTGTGTGTGTGTGTGTGTCTGGACTAATGGGCTCTCAGCCTTTACATTACTGACAGGAAATCAATGACCCACTCTTGCTGACACCCAGGGTCTAGGAGGGAGGGAGACAGGGAGAGAGAGAGAGAGGGAGAGATCAGAGAGAGGACGCAGGGCGCCTGGCCCACTTTCAACACGATAGTTTCATCTCGGAGGATTACGACAGAGTTGTCACACATCTCCTTTCCCCGAATCTTGATTTCCATTGTGTTCCCTAATCCTGCTTCGCCACCCCGCGCACGTGTCACGTGCACACACTCACGCTCACACATTAGCACCGGCTTGTGAACGCAAAACAATAGGCACACACACGCACACACACACACACACACACGCACACACGCACACAAATACTGTATATGTGAATGCACACACACAAAAAAACTTTTAAATGTGAACATTTTAAGTGCGTGTGCTTTGACTGAAAGCAGATGTGTCGGGGCAGACCAGATTACTGGGAAGGGTTTAATAACTGTAAATAAATCCCACAGCCTATGATCACTGTACGGGGGGTGGAGGAAGGTGGGGTGGGGTGGGGGTAGTGGCGAGGACAGGCGGCTGCTCTGCACACAGGTGAAGGAGGGGCACGTTGTGTTGCAAATGAAATATTCAAACACAAGAGGGAACTCACAAACCTAAGGGAAGCGTTGGCGTCACACAACAGACCAGGTCTAAAGCATAATAGAAGTTATACGTAATTGACTGTAACATAGAGTAGACGTAAAAAGTGTAGTTTTATAGTGATAAGGCAGCGCTGGAGCCATATGAAAAACAACACAACAGGCTTGGTGCTAAGCCCCGGCCTCCAGCCCTCACAGAGAGAGTGGGGATTTGCCCAGTGAAACTTTGGATCGCATGGTAATCTCAGTTTAGTACACAAATCCTCAGGCCCAATCCAATCAAACCTAATACCCACCCAGGGCTGGAGGGCACACAACCCTGCCTCCCTCTCATATTGAAGCTATTCTCCTAGAAATGAGCTGGGTGCACCGTAAGCTTGTGGATTGATTAACAGTGATGTGTGTGTGTTTTTTTAACACAAAGTGAAATGTAGAAGTACATTTTCATTCCGTGTGTGTTTGCGTGCATGCGTCTGTGTTTCAGTATTAGCGTTTGTGTAATGCCCAGCTGGTAGTGTTTATATCTGCCTCTGATGACGTTAATCCAGATTACCAGAGTATGAAATCATTCATACACACATACATACATTACACGCACACAAGCACATATATGCACACTCACCTCATTCACTTACTGACAGTAATTTGCTATCTTTATGATTTCACAATTTAGGATTCATAAGATTTTAAATATGCTAAAAAATTGTGATTATTTGTGGTACACTTGAAACTTTACTTAAAATGAACATTTTTGAAAAGAATATGTAAATGGTTTGAAATGTTTTGGTGGTAGTGCAGATTCATACATTCTGAAAGATGTGGTAATGAATGTTGTGTCAATTTAACTTTTTTATGCCCTCAATTCTTCTTAATTCTATATTCAATATTAATTCATCCCATCAATCAGCTCAGTTGAACTCATCCTCCAATCACTTCCCATTATCGCAAAAACAAATGTCCTTGCTGCTAATATGTATCCTCGAGTCACTCATGCATGTTGATGTAAGTCATGCCTATTTCCATTCCATGATATCCCAGCAGATAATAGATCTGTCCATAATACCATAACAACCTGAGGATAAAAATGCAACAATGAATTTTGGTTGACCCGAACCCTTACCCCTAAAGAAGATTGCTGATCTGGGTCATACAATTCACAGGCTGAAACTGAATGGCACTCAATTGCATCATGAGTACTGCCAGAGAAAAAAGGCAGAGGTACTTCGCATTTGCTAACAACAATAAAACACAGAGGGAAAAAGGCTGCAGTACATTTGTATTAAATTCTCATTGAGAAAGACGAAACATAGTGTAATACAATAAAAGCAGAGGGATGGAACTGTCTAGTCAGCACCTAAAGGATGTGCTTCTGTGGTGTCCAATCATGGCTCACGCCCTATAAGTCCCCTGCATAGGCTAGGTGAATGGCATGGTGCTTGGTGTGGTGCTTGAATGGCATGCAGGTTGACGCACTTGCATTTGGTAGCATTTGGTAGGGGGCTTGCTGAGATACTTGTAGGGTTCTTGCTGAGACACTTGGTGGGGTGCTTGCCGAGGAACTCGATGAAGCCATTGGGAAAGTGCTTTGTGAAAAACACGGTGCCAACGTTTATGGCATTTCTTTTGTCTGTCTCCTACTGGCCTGTTCTTCTTCAGCTGTGCTGTCTTCACTCTAGGCTTGTCGTTGAACACCTGCAGCTTCCTCTTCCTCTTTCTACTTGAGCTGTCAGTCAAAGTGAGAGCTGCCAACAGGCCATGCAGTTCATGAGCTGTTGGGAGAGAAGGGAAAATTATGTTAGTTTTATTTTTGAATCGAGGGATTGTAGCTTTTTAACACTACGGTACTTCGGTACTGTGCGCACTACGTACTTACTTGCGTAGTGTGTTCATTTCGAGAGGGTATTATCGTCTCAAATCGTTCTCTGAGCACTTAACGGACAAACGCAAAATATGACCGTAAACACCACAAACGTCCATGTTAAATGCATTGTTACAGTAGCTAGCTAACATCAGTAGCTAGCATTTGCATACATTTTACCAAATCATTACAGTCTGCTAAATAAATCCAATAGTAGGGACAGCTATAGTTTTACAATATTGTCGAAGTTAATCCGGAAAAATAAAACACATGTATAACTTACATTTGTATGGTCCTGCAGGAACAGCAGAAAAGCCTCCTCAGCAATTCGATTTTTTTTTTTAAATGGATGTGGCCCCTCCCCATCAAAAAAAGTGACCGTTGAGTGCATGAAGTGTGCATCATTCTACACTTAACATTTTGGCCGTTTTGAGTACGCCAGCAGGTACTTTGAGTGCACTGTATTTTGGCATACTTGTCTGTTTATGCGCACTATGTACTCAAATATTAAGTACGCGATTTGGGACACAGTTTGGCTTTAAAGTAAAAGTAATTCAAAGAACAAACAAAAATAACAGTAGGGATAACAACTTCGGACTCATTGGAGTTAGGTTCAACCACTTTCTTTACAGTGTTTCTCAGAGTGAGAGCTGAGAAGCTGTTGACCTCTCCACTGAGAAAACACAGGGGTGGTTTACTGTTAGGGTCTACAGTACTGAAGACATTTAAAAAATATTAAAATCAGATTTTAATATTTTTTAAAAATTATATTTTAAGATTAACTTAAAATTGGGCAATGTACTTGTTTTGTTTATTAATTTATTTATTTTCACATATGTAACTAAATACATATAAATGATCTGTGTGAAATAAATTACATTACGTGATATACAACTAGAACTAAATTGTCATAAATTATTATATAATAAATTATATAATTTATGATACTGTAGTTGTTTTTCTTTACAAACATACATTTTAATTATTTAGGTCACAGAAGCCCTCTGTTGTTCACAAACAAAATAGTTTACCAAATAGTGAAGTGATTAACCATTAAAAGCAGTTTGCTTAAATTATGGATACATTTATGCAAACAACTTAAAAGAAAAAAACAAAGGCTTTTGTAGAAAAACAAGAATTATTTCACATGAAATAATTTCATATAGAAATGTTGATTAGCTGTGGTGAAAAGCTGTTACAGTGTGATTTATGGGATTTTAAATGTAATGAATTGAAATTGAACTCTTGACTCATTACTTTTGATGATCTGTTTTCAGTTGTGTATTTGTAAAATCTTACCACATTATACACACAAATGTAAATGAATTAAAAAAGAATAAACTGTAAATGGCTTTTCATTTCACCAAATGGAAATACAATACATGTAATTGCATACATGTGTACACTGGAACTAGAACTTCTAAATATGTCTGTGTTCATATTCTAAATATGTTTTTTCATATTTTGAATATGTACAGACATATTTAGTTCCAGTTTCAAATCTTTCACAAACAAAGCTTGGAACTTTCTCAATTTTCAAATTGTTTTCAATATGAAGATTGTAGCGGATTTTAGTATTGTAGTTGTGTGCATAAATGTGGTCACTACGAAAATATAACATAATTATGCTTGGAGGTGTTTGTGTCTGTTTAATCGCTGCCTTGAGTTATCTATGCTTCATTCATGCAGAGTGGATATGTTAACTTTATTACTTACTAATTAAAAATTCATTAGAGTGCTCTAGAGTGGAACTCTCATCTCAGAGTGCTCTAGAGTGGAACTCTCATTGGCCCTGTTGTGATGTCACAATACTGTTTAGTATTATTCTTTATTATTTGTCATTATTATTATTGTTATAATTAATCAAGTATTGATTATAAGAGAATATTGCACATTTGCAATATATCTATTCTGGTCACTTTCTTAATTTTCGAATCATTCTTACCAATTTATATTTTACTGAAATGTACATGACTTCCTTCAAAAAGAAAAACATTAAAATATATATACTGTATATACAGTATGTAGTACAACCATGCCAACCAACCAAACAACATGTAAGTAGTACCACAGATTAGTGAGGGTGATAGTGAGGACAGATCATTTGGCATTGCACCTGGACAGGCTGTGTTTGGACTTGCCTTTGGATTGAATTTGATTACCCTTGACTGATTCTCTTTGTTTAGTGTGTGCCACAGTGAACCCAGACCCGTGACTACCCCTAGTGTGACCACGTCCCACAGCAGCTACAGAATCTTTACTAAAACTCGTTCCTGATTGCCTTGGGTTTCTTTCCCCCACCCTATGGGGTGTCACAGCAGATATAGGATATGATGTAAGATACTTCTATATCATATTCTATGTTTATTGATGACGGCCTCTAATGAAAATCTGAAAAAATTAACTAAATTCTATATTATTATGGGATGGAGAAATCAATTGTGTAACAAATTACCTAAAACAATTACAGTTTCTACCTATAGAACAGGAAGATTGCGCATGAAAACTGTACAGTTAAACATTTAATAGACAGTTAAGGGTTTTTCAACAACAAACACACATTCTACATGGGCCTACATAAATATTAGTTTTCTCATTTGATTATCCTCTAGGGGGTGCTGTGTATCCAGCAGCAGAATCCCCCTCACAGACACTGCATACTGTAGGTTCACAGGTCAACTGCACTCAGCTTGACCTAGTTCAACACACACAATCACCTAGTGGCCCAATATCCCTTGTTCCAATTCACCTATGTTTGATCTCACTCTGTATTCGATTAGATGATGTAATTGCTAAACTTTTAAACGGTTTGCATTTTCCTAGATGAGCTAATTCATAATTTACCGTGACTCACATAGTCTTTGCTCAGGTTTCACTCCCACCGGCCGATTCTTTGTCTTTGGTTTGATTTGACCGGGTATAATTTAGCAGGTAGTGGGTAATGTTAGCAGTACAGTTACATGTGTATGTACTGTACTGTATTTGTGTGTGTGTGTGTGTGTGTGTTTGTTTTTTGCGTACCATCTCACCTCACCCAATCACATGTCCCAGTGACAGCCTGTCTGACTACAACAACCAAGTCATTTTCCACTCAAATAGACAGCAAATGAAATGGCTTTGCTACACGCAGGGCTGCTGTCTGGTCAGAAACTTGAGTGGCAAGGCTTCATCTCTGTTTTTCTTCCCTCTCGTTCACGCTGTGACTGTCGCTCCTGTTGTGGGATTCTCGTTAAATTACGCCGAAAATGGGAAGATTAGCCTCCGGAGATGCAGAGGGGTTTTGTAATGCTGTTAATCTTTTTCTTCTCTGCTGTTCCCTTTTGTGCCTTAGCAGCATGTTCTAGCAGACTTCAATAGGGACATATAATTGACATCATCTGGAAAACTGGGTGGTCAAATCTCTTGTTATTAGAGTAAGGAGGATTGCACTTAATAAGAGGCCATGGAAATTAGTGTTAAGATGTTTGTGTGGGAGAGAGAGAGTGTGTGTGTGTGTTTGTTTGTTTGTTTTGGAAATTCAACACATGACACATGTTAACGTTTCCTATCAATCTTTCACCGGATACAATTCATTTAAATAAGAAGCAATAATTTGTGTTTAATCTATCCAATGTACCTTATAGCTTTTCCCATTTAGAAGAGAACATCTATTTTAGCATCACTGAAAGGTCACGTTATTGAGAAATCATACAGCATTTTAAAGAAATTGGTTTCTTTGTTAAACACCCATTATCTTCCTATATGTTGGATTGGAAAGACATTTTAGGACTATCATATTTTAATGTGCACAGCAGTTGTTTATCTCGTGCCACACTGAAGTGCTTCTCACGGCCTTGGCAGGTGTGTCATATTAGTTTGTGTTAAGACATGCGTTTCTATCTGCCTTTAAAAGACACGCAAATGTTTGCAGATACTCTACTGTACATAAGCATATACTACCCTCCGTGCATAGCAACGGTGCATGTTTGTTGTTACTGTATGCCTGCTTAATGGTGTTTCTAATCTTATTTCGTTGTTGCATACGTCAACATGTGACATGATCATAATTAAGTGTAGACCGCTAGGTGTCAAATAAACACACACACACACACACAAAGCACTCAGGTTATTACGGGCTGTCATTGTTTAATTCTTGCTCATTAAATGCCCCAGACAATGACGAAGCGCCTCGGCACTCAAGACAACCTCTTTGTTAACCTCCACTCCCTCTTATCTCGTTCTGCCCCTCCTCTGTCGCCCCTCTCTACTCAGCTTTGTGGCTTTTGTACCACGCTCAAGGTCAACACACCAGGTTCCGTGCCTCCACTTAAACATCCCCATTCATCTCCAACCAATACCTGAGAGGAAACAGAGGACCGGGAAACATTGTGTAATAGCCTTGGAAGGCTACGACAGACAGATACCACTCACCGCTTGCCTTCGTTCGACATTCGCGTCTTGACAAGGATACAAACAATTGTCCTGTGTTTATCCTTCAGCATGACATTGAACCTGACTGACACACACACAGTCTATTTTACTCCAGTTATATGGTACCGGTATATATAATAACACATAGAGAATTATTTAGCTATTAGTGGTCAAATGTGCTGAAATTGTTGGTGAGAGGTCTGGTAAAATGTAACACACACACACGTCAATGAAAAAGCTAAAGTTTGGTAGTCAGTCAGTAATGGCCCATGGTCCCTATGTGACTTACTGCATGTGCTTATAGTTTTGTGCAAAATCTGACTAATTGGCCTGTGTTGAAACAGGCAAAACATCGCCATCCCAAACGAGCGCACACACACACACACACGCACACACACACACACGCACACACGCACACACACACACACACGCGCACACACACACACACACACACACACACACACACACTCACGCACACACACAAAAAGCAAGCGAGTAAGTGAAGTAGTGAGAGTGTGGAAGAAAGAGGTTGCTAAGAAGAGTGAGAGAGAGAAAGAGAGAGAGAGAGAGAGAGAGAGAGAGAGAGAGAGAGAGGGGTTGGTTTCATAAGGGTAGCAGCCACCTGAGAGCACCGGTGCACAGTATAGTGAAGATGAGAGAAAATGAAGAGACAAAAGCACTTCCCTGGTGTAATTATGCTTTCATTTCACAGCCAAGTATCCACACAATGTGATCTGCATTCAGAGACGCTCATTAGAATTATTACACATCAGAAATACAAACGGCACCCGACCATAGCGAGTATGGAGTGGAAATCAAAATGAAGGGAAAATATCAATCGATGTAAAAATGTTTCAGAGAGGAAGAGTGAGTGAAGTTACATATTGTAGACTTACTATAGAGTCTCTTTGTGCAGGAAAATTGATTGTAGTGAAGATAATGGAAATACTCAAATAGCTTTGTTCCACGATACAGTTAATTCTTCTCACATAAGGATAAATATTGTATAGGCTAAACACTTAATTTAAATATAAAACTAAAATATTCATGAATGATTATGACCTCATATGTATAACAATATGTTTGTATAGAAGACGTATTATTGTTACATGTATTATTGTTATTGTGTTGTTGTGTCTAGGCTAAAATGACAACATCTGAACAAACAATAAATGTAAACATGGCAAACAAACCATATAAATCCAGAAAACGTATACAGAATGTGAATGTAATACTCCCTAAATATGAAAAACAAAAGCAAAAGCATAACAACGCATTTTCTTTGACATATTACCACAAATACAAATCCATGAATTAGCAGTAATGACAATACCAAACAGCAGACCCCAAACAAGCAGATTCCCGGTGCCTGAATCGACGTAGCAACAAATAGCAATAATGTGTCTGACTGTGAGTTCTGTCACTCCCTGCCTGATATTACTATTGAGAAGGAACGGGACGCTGATGTGATGGTAAATCTACACACTACCCACTTCATTAACAGCTCCCTTGCTAATGTGTCTGAAGCTGTGTTGCTTATGCGTTTGTGTATGGAGGCAATAGCTAGTGAAAAGCCTTTTGTATCTGTACTGTATGTTTGGTACAGGTGTTTTGAGTGCAGGTACTGTATATGAATGTCAAAGTTGTAAATACAGGGACCTACTGTACAGTATTGTATATGATAGAGCTATCTACAGTACACACTTTCCTATGGATGGTTGTCTGAGCAAGTACTGTGCCTATACCTTTATATGTGCATTTTACATTATGGTGTAGAGGTGTGAAAACCCATGGCACACTTAAGATGAAAAATGAATATTGTTGTTTAGGTGAAACAGCTGGTCTCTGACTATACTGAGGGCCGCATTCTCTTTCTGGCATTTCAATAGTTGGTCAACAATGTGGACAGCCTTTGTTTGGGTCACTGTTCTGCTTGCACTGTAGCTATCAAATATGTCAGTACTGAATTCGACCAGAGAAGGTGAACAGAAAAATAACGATGAGGACAAGGTTGACAAAGTTAACAAAAAAGCAATAATGTGGCTCCAAAGTCAATAAAATATCATCCTCCTCATCTATTTCTTTGATTGAAGTTCTTCTTCAACAATTGCAACAATTGCAATACTGTACTGCTGCATTGTTTTTAAAGGTTCTCTATGGTATTTAACATTAACATAGCAGACTTTGTGTGTGCACACTGAAAAAATTTAGTCTTTACACAGCCCTATCTCTGTAAATAGTACACAAACTAGGTGGTGCAGACACTGTACAACAACGCTTTGTGTGTCCAATGTGTGTGGTGGAGCTTCTGAGGGAGCACCCTATGGCACTAAAGGGAAATGTGTTCGAATAGCAACAATCTTTCACCAGAAACCCATCTTTAAGTATATGTTGGACTTTAGAGCACACACACATGCATGCATACAGACACACACGCACACACGCACACGCACACACGCACACACACACACGCACACATGAGTATGCACCTTTTTCACCACTCAGGCATTCCAGCAATTAATGGGGCAGCAAATGAGATTGTTACTGATGTTTTGCAGCGAGGTGAGATAAGGTGTGAAGACACAAACAGAAAAAACGAGAGAGGAGCAGGAGTGGGAGCATAAACAGTGTTCAAACTTTCATCTACTGCGAACTTATCAACGCTATACTGTGTCTTTGACATGTATGCCAAAGGAGCTTCATTATAAGTAAACACTAGGAGATGGAAGGGCCAGCAAACAAATATAGGAACTACAATACTATATGTTTTGTAGTGCTGCACATATTTCTAACCTCACATGAAACAGCAATGTGCATTATGTATGTTTTCACATTTTTGCAGCATGCCATATTGTGTAATTACATCACAAGGTAAGCTACGTTAAGTATTCATTTGTGTTTATCTTGTCTTATCTTACCTTGCGTGACCTTGTCACGTGATTTATGTGTTTCCTCAGCAGCATAGTTCCCTGCACGGCAGAGACTGCTGTCCTAGAGACACAGACGCGTTCACCGGCTGATTGCCTTGGCATCGCATTTGCATAATTTGTTGAGCTGCTGCCCATGTGATTGCAGTACACTGACCATGGAGAGAGAGAGGGAGAGAGAGAGAGGGAGAGGGAGGGAGAGAGAGGGAGAAAGAAAGAGAGAGAGAGAGAGGGAGAGAGAGAGAGAGAGGGAGAGAGTGAGAGAGAGAGAGAGAGAGGGAGAGAGAGGGAGAAAGAAAGAGAGAGAGAGAGAGAGAGAGAAGGGTTGGGTGGTGTGTGTGTGTGTGGGGCGGGGGGTTGGAGGGAAAGTGCCGAACAGTGTCTCTCCCCTGGGGGACTATTTTCCTGGGGATGGTGCAGGTGGAGGGAGCATAGGAGGAGACACCATCCATTTATATCACTTAATCCTGAAGACACAACATTAGGGCGCCAGAGACACACTGGCGCGCGCACACACACACGTGTACATGCATACCCACACCCACACACCACACAACGACATACAACACCCGCACACATGCATATGCACACACACACAGACACACCACACAATCACATACATGCACACACACACTTGTCTACACACCTACTGTATACACTCTTGAACGCAGCCCGAGACACATGCACGCACATACAGTACACACACACGCTCTGCTAGTTGGACAGTGCCATTATCTCTCTCTCTACACGCTACAATAGGGTAGAATTAGCTTGGCTTGTATGTATTCCCAGATGTAAACATTGGGCCTGGCTGATGTATACATGAGTCTGACAGCAGAGTCATGGATGCACCTGTAGGATTTCACAGAGGGTCCGCAGGGGGATAAACACATAAAGCATGTGTGTTTGCCTCCTGCACGTTTTAAAATGTGAGGACTTGAATCCATTTATCACTGTGGGTAGGTTTTGAGTAGATTTACACAATCTGCGATGGCTGTGCTTTGTTTGTCCATAACTCACCTTTATTGTAATGAAATCCCTGTTCTACTTTATCTGCTGTATCTGTTCTGCTTTCATCACAATAAACATGTGTGCTCTGAGATTAAAGTGTGTGTGTGTGTGTGTGTGTGTGTGTGTGCATGCGAGAACAAACATATTTACGGATGAGATATCAGTCGATGGTATTAGCGATACTGTGCAATTAACATGTGTAATTCATATTGACTGTACACAGGGGACCTTCCCCCTATACCCCATCAGACCCATAATGCACCAGCACGGCGTCTCGGGGCCCCTGGCTCCGTGCCCCTGCGTTCGGGCTACGCTGTGATCGCCACCTCTCTTGATAATCCACAGAACTGCGCGAAACACATGTCTTCAATCTGCTGCCTAATCGGAGCTCAAATCAGCTAAACAAAGACATTTTGCCTAGATTACAGTGAGTCTGCCCCGGACTCCCCAGGCCCTGCCAGTCTGTTCCCTGATCCACATTGGTGAGACCAGAAGAGAACGAAAGACAAAAGAGAGAGAGAGAGAGAGAGAGAGAGAGAGAGAGAGAGAGAGAGAGAGAGAGAGAGAGAGAGAGAGAGGGGGGGTGT
>JAODUG010046420.1:0-16229 GCA_027564795.1 Aphredoderus sayanus | reverse complement strand
CCTCTCCCTCTCTCTCTCTCTCTCTCCCCCTCTCTCTCTCTCTCTCTCTCTACCTCTCTCTCTCGCTCTCTCTCTCCCTCTCTCTCTCTCTCTCTCTCTCTCTCTCTCTCTCTCCCTCTCTCTTCCTACAGCAGTGAGTCATATTTACATGCCTCTGTCCTTCCAGGCCCAGACCCATGGCATCTCCACAGGTGGCGTGTGCATCCCGTGTCACTGTAACTCTTTTGGCTCCAAGTCGTTTGACTGTGACGAGTCGGGCCAGTGCAAATGTCAGCCAGGGGTTGGGGGTCCCAAGTGTGACCGCTGTCTACAGGGATACTTCAACTTCCAGGAGGGGGGCTGCACTCGTAAGGACTGCGTGCACACATGTGATGTTTTCTGTTACTGTGTATTCTATATCAAATATGTGTTTGTGTGTGTGTGTGCGTGTGCGTGCGTGTGTGTGTGTGCGTGCGTGCGTGTGTGTGTGTGTGTGTGTGCGTGTGTGTGTGTGTGTGTTAATTTGTGTGTACAGTATGTGTACTCTACGTCAGTTTAGCTTAATTAAACCCGCTGCCTTCCTCCACATTCTAACGCTCCAAAGATTAATTTTAAATGATATGGTTTACTTAAGCACTAACTTGAAGATGAAATTCAAATTCAGTTTAACAAATGATGTGTTTGACGTGCTCAGGCTTTCCTTCCCTGCTACATCTACGTGTTCAGAAGTACGCAGTACCGGACTCTTAGCGCTAAGCTACAGTACAGTAAGTACTGTAGTATGTATGTATGAAATACACATACTCACTGAGTATTAAATATAACCACAAAGTATGAATGATTTTTTTAATAACATAGCGAAATTAGCTAAAATATGCAAAAATAAAATCGTACGTTTTTTAATTACCAAGGGGAAATTCAGTTAAACAACTTAAGTTGCATAATACGTAATGCACAGTGTATATCGTACAGTATACTAGAATATGTACCCATACGCATACAAAAAAATTGACCACCTAGGTTTCTCTGTGTTGAACACATCATTTCATACATAATGCATGCATTCAGATAATATGCATGCATTAATATAAGGATGGTTGGTTGGAGGAAGACATTACGGCTTCTAGATTTCTCTACGTATGATGCGTTGCCAGGAGCAACCACTGTAGCAAATGATTGATATCAGTGTCTTTGAAGGCGCAACACACAGAATAATAAGGATCTTCACAGTAAATTATGGAGCTCCAACATCTCACATGCATCTGGCCAAGGAATAAAGTAAAATAATGGCTCATTAGGCTGTTTACAGAATGGTCATAGTGTAGATGGGAGTGTGTGCCGTAAATAAAACCTGTTCGTGTTCAGTCTATAAAGCCTTTTAAACGAACAGGTTCATTACAAACTGCTTTTCTGAGAACAAAGGAAAATCTATATTACGGTGTTTGTGGATTGTGTGTGTGCTGTGTGTGCTTATGTGTGTAGTTGAGAGAGAGAGAGACACTGTGAGAGAAGCTGGTTTCATCAAAGGGCCAAAGTATGTGTTTTCACTGTTTTGTTTTCGACGTGCACCTGTTTTTGTTTAGGTTTTGTTAATTAGCATGAGAATTATCCTTCCAGTCCTCTCAAAGAAACATATATTTTGTTCAACAGCCAAACAATAACATTTTAATTTTGTCCGTTTGTGTGATTTTTCTCTTTAACTTTTTTCTCCTCTCCTCTCCTCTCCTCTCCTCTCCTCTCCTCTCCTCTCCTCTCCCCTCCTCTCCTCTCCTCTCCTCTCCCCTCCTCCTCTCCCCTCCTCTCCTCTCCTCTCCTCTCCTCTCCTCTCCTCTCCCCTCCTCTCCTCTCCTCCAGCCTGCCAGTGCAGCCATGTAGGTAATAACTGTGACTTGAACACAGGTCAGTGTATATGTCCCCCCAACACCATTGGTGAACGCTGTGACCGTTGTGCCCCCAACCACTGGGGTCACGACATCAACACTGGATGCAAGGTAGGTCACGCAACAGAACACACACCACCACACGGGCCGTGCTGTAGCTGACCGTTACCTCATCCACCATTCACTATAGTTCAATAGCACACTTTCCCAGTAACATGTGGATACCATTTTTGGGCTGCTTTTGCCCGCCATGGTACTGTGAGTGTTTCAAGGCAAGGATAAGCGGAGTGCATTAAGGCACAGCAGGGACAGCGAGTGTACGGTTGTACACTATATTTACAGTGCATTATGGGTAGTAATTTACTGTAGCGAACACTGGCCAGCAATGTTTGAAAAATGACTGACATCCTAAGCATTGCACTAAAGATTTGGGAAGTGTGATTTCAGACACAGTCTATGTACAGTATTGCTTTGAAGCTTCTGTCCAGCCACATTGGTGTTTAGAGTTAATCTGGTTAATAGTATTACGGTGACATTTGCCTGACTCATCTATGTCAGTTTTAATCACAACTTTCAACTTCTCATGTCGTTTTCAGCATAATAATGATAACATTTCTGGTATTATGGATAAAGGTGAGGTAGAGGGGTGCATTATTAATTACTATGTGTGTGTGTGTGTGTGTGTGTGTGTGCAGGACTGTGGCTGCAGCGTTGTGGGCTCGGTCACCCAGCAGTGTAACGTGAACACCGGTTGTTGCTTCTGCCGCGACGCCTTCCGCGGCGAGAAGTGTAACGAGTGTCAGCTGGGCTACAGAGACTTCCCTCAGGTAGACACCCGGCTCCCACACCTGTCAACGCTGTAAAGAGGAATCAGTCACAGCTGTTACTGTTAGCGAAATGCCCCATCACAGGAAAAAAGGGGATAGCAGGGAAAGAGTAAGACATGCTGGGCTTACATTATGGGTTGGTATAGTTTAGAATTAGGTTACGGTTAAGATAAGATACATGTAGGTGTTGGTTATGATCTTGCCGTACATTATCTTCTATAAATATAGCTTTGCTAACCTACAAATAACAAAATATTCTTCCGAAAGTAATATAACATATATATACACTGTATTTACCCCACTTCTTGGTAGATAGTAAATAGGGTAAATAGTGATGACTAATTCTGCACTTAAATGATCTAGAGGGTCAATCTGTTAAACACATCTTGTCCTAGCTTCCTGTTTCAAGAGGAAATCATTTAACAGCAAGCCATTTCATGGGGATGTAACCGTTTCTGAAAAATAACTCGCGTCCTGTGTTGGTATACAGATGTCTTGAAACAGAAACTAAAGGAATGAATAATGAATATGAATCATTATCACTTCACGGAGAACTGGAAAGCTTGTATATGCAGACATTATTGACATCCTCCCCCTTGACTCAACTTTGTGCACATGGTGTTCTGTTGTGGCCAGTGATGTGGCTGTCCATATTTCCCACAGTGCATTGCATGTGAGTGTAACAAGGGTGGATCAGACAGTGAGACCTGTGACCTGGAGAGAGGCGTGTGTGCCTGCGCTGATCGCACGGGGAGGTGTAGCTGCAAGGTATGTTCTGTATACTGTATAGACACACACACACACACGCACACACGCGGACATACATATTAGCTGAAAGCACTTCAGTTGATACTCATATCTAGAACTATAAAATAAGGAAATGCAACAACCCTGTTCATTCCATTGACATAAAAGTTGGACCTACTCTACTCAGTTCCATTATTTAAAACTTCTTAAACGAGTTTTTGAATCATTCCAACAATGGAAGTTCTCCGACTTACATTTTATATCGTATATATATATATATACATATAGATAGATATATAGATATATAACTGTGGTAGAAAATACCACACTGGCAACAATTTAGTAGCAATGTTTAACGGTGTTATGTGTTTTGTAATCTAAGCTCTTTTGTTGTTTGTTTTCATAGCCTGGCAGGCATTTTAGCACGTGTGGTGTATAAAAGCAGAATATAACACGGATCCTCTGGTTATATACAATTTTATAGAATATTTAAAGTCCAATCACAGCAACAGCCATGTTTAACTTTACTCAGTTCTGGGAATGGAGAATCAAATAAAAGTAGTTAGACATTCAGAGATTCCTATTTGTGTGTGTGTGTGTGTGTGCCTTAGAGAGAGAGAGAGAGACCGAGATAGCGACCGAGAGAGAGAGTTTTAGTGGTATTCAGATGGTATTTTGGATTTTAAATGTCACTGCAGATTTAAGACCCTCTGCGGTTCAGCATTGATGTTTGCACAGATGTGTGTGTGCGTGTGTGTGTCTGAGTGGGTGTAGGGATGCTGTCACATAGAGACCTGCGTTGCGTACAACTCTGTGACATTTTCCAGAATGATTACACACACGCACCCCGGAAACACCCAGTCTCTAAGCAAGAAACATGTCAACAATTGCACACACACACACACACCTCCAGTCCACCCCTGTGTGTGTGCTCTGTGGGTGGGCATCTAAGTCTCGCTTAAAGGGAGACAGAGACCAAATGAATGAGAGAGACAGACAAACAGACACACATGCTGTTTAAAAAGACAGATATACTGTATTAGTTGGGTATATACTATAGATACATAGATAAATACTAGATAGATACTGGCGGTTTTCTTTATTGGCTGAAAACAGCTTTAACAACTTAGAGGCTGTGTGTGCATCTGTGCGTGTGTGTGTGTGTTTGTGTGGGTTGGGGGGGTCATGTGTGTCTGCTGTGATAATGAGGGATGTCTCCTCTCTGCCTCTGCACTGACTGGTTGAGAGCCTGTCACCATATTACACGTGCACACACGCGTACACGCACACACACACACACACACATACTGTACCGTAGCTGTGCCATAAAATATAATAAAGTATAATAGGATTGAATTCAAATTAAATCACCTTGATTCAATTGTACAGGGATTGTTTATGATTGGTTAACAACCATGTGACATGGTTATTGAAAACTATGAAATACAACCTCATATACAAAATCTCCCCTGGGCTGACACACACATTATTTCCTCAATGGTCATATCATTACATAAGTACAGTGTGTGGAGGTTTTATTTGATACACACCTGTTGACACTAATCTGTTAAAAGAAGATAGATGATTTCAAATACAGTAGCTTGCAGGGAGATGTACTGTAGAAAGTTGTTATTATCATCAGCAGAAAAACAGACTTTATTTAAAGTTTCCCTATTGTAAAAGTTGTTTTTCAAGCTGAGTGGTCAGTTGTTGTCTGGTTGGGACCTACAAGGGCAGCAATAATTTTGAAATCTGTTTTATATGTAATTTATCCAAAGTTCCATGCTAGGAAAAAAATCAATGCATGAAACAAGCTAGTTAGATTTGGCCCCAGAATATTTATACATCTGCAAACTGTGGATTGCATCCAATTGTCTCTGACCTATTCTTCCAATCCAATTCAAACAGTCAATGAAGTTAGGTACTACACCATCTGAAACATAATGTTCAGCTCAAAATCAGTTAGAAATGGAATCATATAGGGCCTTTGAAGACATACAGTATGAAGCACAATTGAATCCGAATCCAAACTAAAACAGAGACCCACTCCACCCATCCGATTATACAGTCCAACACTCAAAACTCACTGAAGTAAAACCATCGTTTTGAACTTGAGTTCAGAATAAGCATCAGTAAAATGGATGGAGTTAAACAACAGCTTGACGAGAAACTCGAATCCAATCCCTTAATGCCAGAAAATTCACATATGTGTGTGTGTGTATGTGTGTGCGTGCGTGTGTGCATTAGTATTGGCAACAGATCTATCAGAGATGTGACATGTTCCGTTTGAGAAAAACCAAGTTGGCTTGACATCCAGATCCCCTCTGTCACTGGCTTATTTCTCCCTCTCTCTCTCTCTCTCTCTCTCTCTCTCTCTGTGTCACTCTTTCTCTCTCTCTCTCTCTCTCTCTCTCTCTCTCTCTCTCTGTCTCTCTCATTCTCTCACACACACACACAAACACAGCTAATATCCTGGCTGTCATTGGGTGATCACGTTTTCCCCACGTGCACGACGACTTGTATTCTAAAAGTAAAAATGCTTGTGTGTACACACGTGCACACAGTATAGGCACAGTATAGATGAGAAGCCTTTCTCATTGTCACCTTCACGTGCAAAGGTGCACGCACGCACACACGCACACACACACACACCCACACACACACTCACACAAACATCCTTCTGTTCTCATCCAAACCACACCACATCTGTCATCCCTGACAGATGTGCATGTGTGTCTCTTGTGCATAATACCTCTGTTTCTATCTCCAGGGTAACGTGGATGGTCACAACTGTGACCAGTGTAAGCCGGAGACCTTTGGGTTGTCGGTGCGAAACCCGCTGGGCTGCAGCAGGTGCTACTGCTATGGACTGACGCAGTCATGCTCAGAGGCACAAGGGCTCATCAGGATGTGGGTGAGTGGACATGTTTCACAGGAAGACACGGCCATGCAGCACAACACACAATGGCAATAATAATAATAATTATTATAATCAGTATTAGTATTAGTATTAGTTTTATTATTATTATTTCAATGACACATCTGAAAAATGCCACATACAAAAAATAGAGACACTGTATCAGTTACTATGGGTGTGCACTTCATATAAGTACAATAGAGATGAATCCCCCACTAATCACTTACAAGTCCTTTAACATTCTGTTTAGAGTAAAAGTAGACTGAATGTCAAACGCCACTATTAACATAGCATCATTTAAATTCCACCAGTCACCCATGAAGAATGCAGGTTAATGCATGTTCAGCTTTTAAATAAATAAACATGTGTCCTAGCATGGGCTGTTAGATTTGTTTGAAGATTAATGGATTTACATGGAAAATACTATTGTTGTTGTACAGTATGTTAACATTAAACAACACAATGGAGGCCTTTGCTGGTAAAAGCCTGTATGTGAGGCAGTATACTGTACTAGCTAAATGTTAACACTTTATGCAGTCAGTCATGTCAGTTAAAGATGACCTAAGCTTTAAGTTTAAGGATGTTATCCGGTTATCTTTATCTTTATCTATCATTTAGTCCATGAGTTAGAACCTTAGTGAATTCGGACTCTTTTTAACGCCTTACTGTCCACCAGAGGGGTTTGAGTTCATGTGGCTATTTTGAGTCTTCTCAGGACTGTGTGGGCATGTACAGACCCTGCTTGATTGACATCTCCCTGACTCTCCATTGTCAGATTTGTTGCTGACACTGACACTTCTTTGTAATTGTTTTTTTTAAAGTATTAACAGCGTAGCGCCCCCAACTTCAACCAGGGAATAGGCCTAATGAGCCCTATTAAGTCAAAACACTTGTGGGTGGACAGGAGCTCAAAGTGTCACTCAGTCTATCAATCCGTCCGCCTGTCATTCAACGTGTTAAAAAAACAAGTCGTCAGTCCATTTGAAATACAACACCGCTTCTTAGTTGCCACGGGCGATAAGCCAGCATCTCCATGGCGACCGCAGGGTTTTCGGACGTCCGCCTGACAAGGGGCTTTGAGACTCACACAAACGACACTGCATCGCTGCGTTGCAAGTTGACAGTGAGAGAGAGAAGGGGTAGAGCGAGGTAGATGAAGAGTGGGGTGGCTGATGGAAGCACAGAGACAGAGTGACAGGGGTAGGTAGAGAGAGAGACACTTATGTAGAACGAGAGAAGTGGAGAGGTGGACAGAGAGGAAAGGGAGAGAAAAAGTCGAGTTTATTGGCAAGAGGGAGATTTTCTCTGAACCACTGGGTCGTGAGATTACACTGAGTGAGGTGGGACACACACACACACACACACACACACACACAGACGCACAAAAACGTAAAGACTGTATCGCATGAGATAACACTAGGGGAAGAGCACAGGGACACACACAATTACACGCGCACACAAACTCACTGCTCACCTCTAAGCTGAGAATGCTTTTTAGTATTTATATCAGATGAGGGGCCTGTGTGTGTGTGCATGCGCGTGTGTGTGTGTTTGTGTTTGTTTCTTATTGTAATTTATTTTACCCTGAAATCCAATATAATCCAGTATAGGAGTAAATGATAAATACTAAGAGTATACAGTATGAATAACAGTAATGAATAAGAATGACTGAGGACATATTATACTGCTGGGCACGCGTCTCAAATGCTAAAATACATTAAACACTACAATGAGTGAATGAATGAATGAATGAATGATACATTTACAACAACACAGAAAGCATGTACTTTCACTACACTTTTAGTGTATGTACAGCATATAAACACTAAAATAAAACACAAACATACTGTAACACCGGAAAAATATAACAACGCAAAATAATGCAAATAACTTACACACATACTGTAATTTCTTCATGGCTTAAAATCATTCTTGACAGAATCTTCGGTACTAAACTTTTTATTCAAACTATATGTTCTTAGTTTTGCCTAACTCCCTACTGTATCTCAACGTCACATCTTTCTTTTAACTTGTGGAACACATCTTTAATTCTATTAATATTAACTTTTTCTCTCAAAAGATATGGATCTTCATACTCTATCTCTGAAATAAAGGTTGAATATGTTTTGCCCAGGGGCTTCACATCTAGATAGGAACAACTTCTTACACAGTCTGTCATCACTCTCAACATTCTTGTCTTTACAGTCTACACCTAGAAACAGCCCAGTGTATGTACTTCACACATTTCCCAGTCCATGTCTCCTGCCAGAGCTAAGGGCAAACATGTTTACTCCTACAAAGTATCTTACAGCTCTACAGTATAATGGAACTGTTATTATTGGAACTATTATGGAACTTCAGAATTCTGGTTGACTTGAATATACACATGAACAAGCTTGATAGCGTTTGGTGTAGAGAAAATTCTCTCTCCTTTTCTCATTTTGCCCTATAGCTCCCCTTAGAGACCTCCATGCTGGATCAGATGGCACAGCCATACTTTTAAAGATTATTTTTATACATTAAGAACTAGTATAACACACAATTTCAAATATGATTTTTAATATAAGGAAAAATATAAGAAAAAAACAAATGACTGAATTTTAAATATGGTGTTGTTGGTGGAACAGTGATGCAAATGTGGGTGCCCAGACCAGTATTTCATGCGTGCCTGAAGCGTTATCATGCAGACAGTATACCCACTATATCTGGACTATAGTAAATAAATGGATTTCCAAAGCTCTGCGCTCAACCACAAGGTACCCCTCTGATATTATTCTCACACTTCAGCATTGCTGGAATATACAGAGCCAGTCGGAGAGAGGGATAGATAAAGAGCGAGAGAGAGAGAGAGAGAGAGAGAGAGAGAGAGAGAGAGAGAGAGACATAAAGATTCTACTTATTTGTCCAGTCCAGTCAGTCAAATCAAAAAATAACATTGATATTATTCATATGATATTAAAATATCAACATAGTGAGAGGAAGACAGATATTTACTTATTCACATTGTCACATTGCACACACAAAAAACACAAAGATGTCCATATTCATGAGTTAACTTCACTTGGGAGTTTTGAGAGAATAGCCTTATCTTACCTTATAACAACGTCGGTTAACATTAACATTATTTAGTATTGCTAATGAGTGTTGCATGTAATAACCTTTGGACATTTGATGTCTGAGGAAAATCTGTCAGTCATGCATTACGAGTGTTTCATAATTTATCAAATATAGCCTATGTATTCATTTATTTCCCTCTAAATAGAGGAATAATAATACTTGAATGCATACATCTTAACATATGAAATACAAACATCTTAAGATATGAAATACAACTTCGTATAATACAACCGCAACCCAAATATATACAGAATATGGTATTTTTACAGGAAAGTGTCACAAAAATAAAGTCGTTTATAAATTCACATGAAGCAATACGTCATAAAAGCTATATTAAAATGTACTTATTTCTTGAATTCAACCCCAAAGATTCCAGATGTTTCTAGGTTTTTACACTCAATGTTATATTTTGATTTATTAATAGCTATCCCTGAAGCCAGAGCAAACCGTGCTGCCCCTAGTGGACAAGTCCAACAGTGCAGAGACAAGGACTGGTGTTAGCTTTCAGCACCCTGAGATCCTGGCCCACGCTGAGCTGGTTGGCCATGCCCTCACCGAGCCTTACTACTGGAAACTACCAGAGCAGTTCAGTGGCTCGATGGTGAGTCACCCTCCTTGTTGTGTGTAATACAATGTGTTCTGAGCTTCTCCTCCTCTCACTTCTGGACACTTTTGATCTATTTGTCTCTCCCTGTCTCTCCCTGTCTTTCTGTCTCCAGATCACAGCATATGGGGGTCAGCTGAAGTATGCTGTATACTACGAGGCCAGAGACGAGACAGGCCCCTCCTCCTATGAACCTCAAATCATTGTGAGGGGTGGGCCCAACAGAGACATTGTGATGACACGTCACATTCCAGGGCTCCAGATTGGACAGCTCACACGCCACGAGGTCGACATGACAGAGGTACAGCCAGAAACTGGGCAAGAAATACAAGTTGATGAATTTCATTGACCATTATGGTCTCTCGTCACTACAGTACATCACTGCTACTATAGTCTTTTCCACTGTGTTTGATGCTTAACAGGTGTGCCAAAACTGTGTACTGTCAAATATCAGTCAGTTGGGTCACACAGGGCTGATCTGGTCTAATAGGTCAAATTCACTAAAAGATTATCAGTATCAATATTATTTTATAAAACAATGTGATGCCTCACATGTTATGTGTGGACATGTTATGTAAACACGTTATGTTTTTTTTAAAACAGTCCATTATAGATCTGTGTGTTTTTCTGTGTGTGTTTTCACTTAGCATGAGTGGAGGCATGTAGATGGACACTCTATGACTCGTGAGGCCTTCATGGACGTGCTGTTTTACGTGGACTACATCTTGATTAAAGCGTCACATGGAAATGTGATGAGACACAGCCGGTAACCATTCCCACACACACACACACACACACACACACACACACCATAGTCATGCATGCTAATACTCTATCCTAACAGACACACACACACAGACTCTGAAACACAACAGATGCTTTCTCCCATCTACTGTCAGTAATGGTTTTCACCTATGTGGAGTGTTTTTATAAAGTATGGTTTTATGGAAAACATTCAATTCTATTACAGTTTAGTCGTCCTACTTGATTCTCAAATCCTGCTATTGAAGCCTGTTGTAGCACTAAAATTAATTTGGACTCGCTTTAAGTTACCAATATAAATTCATTCTTGCCATATTTGAGGCATATTCTTAGTGAATAGGAGTGTATTGAGGCATTCTGGGTAAAATCTATGCAAAGCCCAGGTCACTATATTGACTTCACTGGAAATAATGGGCTGCTGATTTCAGGCTTGGGTGCACACACATACGTAAAATGATACGCTCTCTTCCTCCCTCCTTCATTGTATTTCCTCCCTCTCTCTCTCTCCCTCTCTCTTACTGTCTCTCTCTCTGTGACCGCAGTATTTCAGAGATCAGCTTGACTGTGGCAGAGGAAGGCAGACCGACTGCGGGCAGCGAGAATGCCCGCCAGATAGAGCGATGCGAATGTCCGCCTGGTTACTCCGGTCTGTCGTGCGAGGTGCGTGTCTGTCTGGCGTCCTGCATGTGAGACAGCTCGTCTCCCCACAGAGAACATCCTGTAATATCTGACGGAGCAGTTGGTTCCCAACCTTTCTGACCCACGGCTCACGGAAATGAGCCACAGTCATGGAGGACATTATCTTCCCCCCTCTCCTGGTCCACGTCCACCCACACCTTTATTCTCCGACCATGTCACTGCAAGAGGTTACACGCAGCCTATTCAAACAACTCCCATCCCAATTTCCATCCGCTTCGGGGAAGGGGGGTGGGGGTGGTTGTAAAACCGTGGCAGCGGCCTCTCCGAATCTCTTCTCTTTAATTTCTTTCTCTTGTTGCTTTGCCCAGATTATGTCCCAGCCAGGGTGTTTCTCACACTCGGCCCCGGTATCCTCAAGGCAATTGACTTTCAGCAGAAGCTGTCTCCTTCTCTTAAGCTGGTGAAGGCAGCAAGGCCAATATAGAGTGTGGAGCTATAATGAGGACTGTGCTGAGAGAGATTATTATAATTCACCAAACTTTTTTTTTTTTGCTAGAAGAGAGCGCCCTGACAATAAACATAATGTAGTAGGAAACTTTTGACCCTCCTCTGTTCCGCTTTTGTTGTCCATAACTGGGAGCACTGCCCTGTACTTTGCCTCTGCAAAACATAAAAGGAACTGGGAGTGTTTTACATTTGCTATGTATCACTGGAAAAGATGCCACATTGAAGCTGAGCAGCGAACGGTGGCTAAACTGTAAGCGCTCACGCCGCAAAGGGCTCGGCTGACAGATGGCCGTTCTATTCGTAGCCGTCGTCGTTGTTAATAAAGTATTTTTAAACAGGCGTTTAGCACTGGCAGAGGGAACAGATGGTTCTTTAAATGGACTCCATTAATTATTACTGAACAGGAGAGAGAGAGAGAGAGTTACCTTGGCAGGGTGTGTCAGCGTGTATGGGGATGTGTGTGTGTGTGTACGTGTGCGTATGTTCAAAAGTTACTGAAGGGGATAATTCTTAATTGTGTGTGTGCGTGTGTGTGTGTGTGTGTGTGTGTGTGTGTGTGTGTGTGTATATTAAAGTGGTCAGCGTTAGCCTAGAGGAATAACAATCAAGGGTAATTTCATGTTCTCCTGTGTGTAAAACCGAGCACTTGCATATATGTCTGTCTCGACCGTGTGAGTTTGTGTGTGTGTGTGTGTGTTATTTGAGCTTCGTATAGTATATGTGGGTGTGTGTGCAATACTCTCCCCTGTATGTGTCTGGTGTGTAGCAAGTTAGTAAAACTGAAAGGGTACCTAATGTGTAGTGTGTGTGTGTGTGTGTGTGTGTGTGTGTCTATAACCTGTGTCTCTGCTCCCCATTCTCCCAGGAATGTGCGGCAGGCTTCTACCGTCTCCGTGGTAATGGCAGTAACCTGGCATCTGGCCTGGCATCCAGAGTACCCACTGTGGTGGGCATGGGCAGCTGTGTGCAGTGCCAATGCAGGGGGCATTCCACCACCTGTGACCCTGATACATCCATATGCCAGGTGTGTGCGTGTGTGTGTGCTCAGGAGGCATCCTGCCAAGTTTGACCCTGATTCTGCCATATGCCAAGTGGTTCTTAGTGGTGTGTGTGTGTGTGGGTGTGTGTGGTAGGCATGTCAGGTAATTAGCCTTGCCATAATTAACGAGCGGGGTATATTCAGATACTGTGTTTCATCTCTTCTGAACTGCAGCCTCTGAGACCAAAGCTGTCTCTTGCTATAAAACCACTCAGAACATAGAAAATAGAATGCAACACAAAAATGAAAAGAACAAACGCATTTCTCAGAAATGAAATTGCTCTGAAAGTAAATGTAACTGTGGGCAGTGAAGGATCATCACTCCCTGACACCAGGGACACAAAAACAGTGCGTTTGCTATTTAATGACAATCACCAGCCAGCAGCTCAATAACAAGATGTTTATTTCTAGAGCTCATGAAAAAAATGGCTAAACTATTTCCAAACAAAATAGTTGAAGACATTTCACAGGTGTGTGTAGACATCAAGTAAACCATATACAATTGATAAATAAAATAAATATGGCTAAATACCCTCCCCCTTTAAGAAATCCCTTATGTATTGACACAAGGGTGTTTAGAAACGTGCTGAAAATGTTTTTAGGAAAATACTGTATGTTCTCAGCACTGGGTGATTTAGGACAGCGATTACATTGGCTTTTCTCTCTCTCTCTCTCTCTCTCTCTTCACCTCAGCTCCATCCTTCACTCTGTTCGTCTTCTCCTCCTCTGTGTTTGAGTTCTGCCGCTTTTTGCCTCCCAGCCATTCCAGGCCCATTTCCCTTCCACCCTCCATAACAACATCATTAGCATTTGCTCGCCGCGCGCTGCTAAATTGAAAATGCTAAACGAGTTTGTTTCCGTGGTAATTAGCGGTAACGAGGAACACAGGAAGTTAATGGAAATGACTTGCCTCCTCGTTAAGAGGCAACTTCCTGTCGCGCTGATTGAAGTTTTTGTCTCCAAGAAATAAGACGAACCACATGATATGTGACCCCTCTCCCCTCCCCACCCATTGGTGGGGTTAGTCCGTAACAAGCTGTGTGTGAATATGCAATGTACTGTATGCATTGCATGTTTGCAAACTCAGGCCACATTTTCCCAATGTTTACATTTTCACATTAATTATGTGGGGGTGCATTTGTAAGAATTTTGTGTGTGCTTGTTTGTACAATATACAATATATCGGTTTGTCTTTTTTATTTGCATGTTTGTTTACAAATTGTGGGTGTATATTTACCGTGTGTGTATAAAATGTGCTTGCATTACATCTGCATAAAGCCGGTACAGTCTATGTTCAAACCACCAGTTTAAAAACATGCTGAAACACAAACCGGCCTCAAAATGCAGTTCCCCAAAGACAAGCTATGTGAATTACAAGAAATAAATAGGTAGTCAAATGTATGTGAAAGGGACCGTGTGGGTGTTTGCATGTTTGTTGTGTTGTGTGCATTCTTGTGCTGCTGTCCTTATAAGGACCCGTAAAGACCCATAAAAGAATATGATACATCATGTACAGTATAAAGTCATCTTCACCTATCAGCTAGTTACAGTACAGTGTACAACCTCACAGCAGTCAGCAACAGTCTGTACCCATTGATCAATGGACAACTAATGACTTCAATTTCCTCCAGAAATGGCAGAACTAGATTAAATTTGTCTTCTGACAGCTGTTTTCATTCATTTGGACAGTCCATCTATATATATCTAAAAAAGACGTAAGGACAGTTTCTGGTTTGATTTCAGAGATTATGGCTAATGGTTTGAGGGTGTCTCAAAAATGTACTGCAGATGAGAGGAGCAAATTGTACTGGTGCTTTAGGGAAGGAAGATGAATGTTTCTGTCATTTTATAAGCTATATCTTACACTGCCATACAAACATGACATTTCACAGATCATTATCATTATCGTTAATGTGCTCCCTTCTCCTACAGTAGATTACACCTCTGGATCAAAAGGAAAATTCTCTCTACCTCAAACTAGACTGTACTCACGATCATTATTCCAAGTGAATATACTGTAATATTATATAACTAAAGTTAAAAACACTGACAGCAAACTGTGCCAAGGACTATATATACAGCATAATATCATATTTATTGTGCCATATCTGTCACTTAAGGTTTTTCGGTGTTTGGGAGGAAGGTGGCTTTTTAAACTATCCTGTCTACATAACGTTTTTAATTCCAGCAAACACCTTGTAAGCTGCTTAAACTACTGTATAATCATCTTACCAGGTGTATGTAGTAGTACTAGTATATATTCATACAATATACAGAGTTAGTATACTGTATTATATATTCATATGCAGTGAGGCACCTGGATGTCCATCATGCATATGCTCACGTCGAGTGTTTGTACCAACAAGGTCCCCTGTGACCTGGGAGATATGTGCCCTCTGCCCCGTAACTAAGGCACGTTCCCCCTGGAAGTGACCTCTCGGTCTGAGTGACATCAGAAATTCAACTGCGGTTACATACCGTACAGTACGTAACCATTGCTTTTCTGCTGCTTCTGAATTAATTGTTTTTTTCTTATCTGTTACCAATTATCAAACTAGTTAACTGATGTAAGTGAAAATAAAATAGTATTGTCCGGAATCCATTATTGTCTTCTCTTTAGCCTCAACCTACTTGTAAAATCCCTCAGAGGAGAACTATATATATATATATACATGGAAATACATACATTTTAAAAGGTCTTACCATTATAGGGACTTTTAGAAAATCATATAGAAAGCAGAGAGGTAAGTAGAGGCATACTGTATTAGATGAGGGATTATGCAAGTGCTACAGTATGAGGTAGAGAGGTGGGTCTTAAGTCTCTTGAGGCAGATGGGTAGTGACTCAGCTGTCAGGCCCACAGTATAATGCATTGTGTGTGTGTGTGTGTGTGTGTAGAACTGCCAAGACAACACAGAAGGTGACAGGTGTGACCGCTGCATCCCGGGCTTCTACGGTGTGGTCCGCGGTTCGCGAGACGACTGTAAACCCTGCGCGTGTCCCCTTACCAACCCACAAAACAAGTAGGGTTCCTCATCTGTCAGCTTTCCTGTCCTACCAACCATTCCCTTTATTTCTTCCTTCTGTCTGTTTTTTGCTCTCAATTTAACACTTTGTGTGTGTGTGTGTGTGTGTGTGTGTGTGTGTGTGTGTGTGTGTGTGTGAGTGTGTGAGTGTGCGTGTGTGAGTGTGCGTGTGTAGTTTTAGACCT
>JAODUG010046410.1:0-13721 GCA_027564795.1 Aphredoderus sayanus | reverse complement strand
AATAAATAAATAAATACACACAGCAATGACAATTTAAAAAACACAAAATCAGACACAATCAGATGGCGCCCTTTGGTTATTATAATTAAGGATATCATGAGGGTTAAGAACCTTGTGTTTTGCTGTGTTCTTCTTGGGTCATTATGTTGTGTGTGTGGTGTGAGCTCCTGCCTGCCTTGCAGTTGATAATAAATCTTTTATAACCTGCCTGGGTTCCCCAGCGTTTGGGTCCTGTCCTCGACCCTAACAGAACGATGATAAGACTAGCCTAGACTAGTTTGTCACAATTAATTAAACACAATTCATGAAACACTAATAAAAACTGTAAACACAAATCACCTGCAATAGGCCCTAAAACCCTCAACATGGTTAACTTGTGTATGTGTTTCACTTTTGTCAGTGAGTAGGCTAGCATACAACAATTGTCTGAAAATATATTTTCAAGCAATTGTAGCATAAACAGTGGCACACAATATAGCCAAAAGTGTGTCAAAATGACACTCTGAATGTCTGAATCTCACTCTACAACATCAGAAGGATAAGGCCATTTCTCAAGAGAAGCAACACAACTTCTGGTCCTATCCCTAGTGATCTCCCGCCTGGACTATTGCAGTTCGCTGCTAACCGGACTACCCGCGTGCTCTACCAGACCCTTGCAACGCATTCGAAATTCTGCAATGCCTGGTATTCAACCAACCCAAGTTCTCCCCCTCTTCCAAGAACTTCACTGGCTCTCCATTGCAGCTCGTGATGCCACCTTTATGAAGCTTCAAGACTCGCTCATCAAAGTCTCGCCTATTCTCTGTCTTGGTACCACAGTAGTGAAATGAGCTTACAGCAACAGTCAGAACTGCGGAAACACTACCCATCTTTCGTAAGAGACTCAAGACGCCTCTTCACAATCCACCTTGGTACCTCGACCAACGACCTCACTGCCTCTTAGCACTGACTCTTATCTCAAAGCGTCATCTTTGAATCCCCTTTTTATTTCTCATCCACTTCTCTTTCTATATATAAACAAAAAAAATGTACCAAGCACTTCATTAGTTAGGCCATTACCTATTGTGTTTTATATGGTTGATAGTATTGCAGTCAAAAGATTATGCCAACAAGAGGTTTGACAAAATGTATTTACTGTAAAGCCAGACAATAATACAGCAATGTAAATTAGAGGTCGACAAGCTGTAATGTGAACAAATATGTTAGTAATAGCCTAGGCCTACTCAAGACCTTTCCTCTAGCTTTGTACTGCCCTTCCACTCTCTCCTTTACAGTATGTATAGGGCCACAACTGTTTATCAATTGTACCTGACATTTATCCTTGGCCATGCAGTGTTGAAAATATAATATCCTTGTATGCTGCTGCTTTCCCCTGCAAACTTCCAGTGCGATTCCCTCACAGCCAGCATCCATGGCTTCTAGCAAGGACATCTGAGTATGAGGCTAGCGGTCAAACATACATCTCAATGCTGAAATGAATGGGAGCCATAGGCTATATGTGTAGACCTACAGTATAAGAATATACTGAGACCTCGTGTATTGGTTGTTGTTTATACTATTTTGCATGTAAGTATTTGCACAATGAACATATCAGATCAATAATAGATGTGGGTGTAAATGGTATATGCCTAATCTATTTTGATTAGGGTGACTTACATTTATGGCATTTGGCAGATGCTTTTATCCAAAGCGACTTATGTATATGACTCCGTACATTTGTCATATAGTTGGACATTCACAAACCGATAGCAGTGCAAGCCATGCAAGGAGCACCTAACCACTGGGAGCAATTGGGGTTAGACATCTTGCACATGGATTCTTGCAGGTAGTCCAGCTCTGGGGCTCGAGCCCACAACCTTCAGGCTGGGAGTCAAACACCCAGACCACCCTACACCACTTGAGCTTGATCAATCAATAGTTCTTGTTCACTAGTTATTTTGAGTGTGTGTTTCAAGAATTATGTGTTAGTGATTTTAGTCCTATTTTAGTCCTATTGTAACTGTAATTGTTCACTACAGCATTTCATGGTTGTTCAGACAGCGAAAATACAATCAATTATAAATACTTATAATTATATAATTATAAATACTCGATTGACAGTGTTTCATAATGTTGGTGTAATTAAGAGATTCTCTCAAACACTTATAACACTAGTATTAGTTGTTTTAACATGGCTTTAGCTAGCTGGTTATTATGCCGGTGTCATGAACTCAATTCCAGGTTTGTGTGTTCAGCATACATCATATGTGCAACTGCTGAAAATAGACTAATCAGCACAGAGTGTGTTTAAGTGATCTAAGTGAAGTCAGGCGCACTGACAAACCCTGCACACACATGCACACACAAGCAAGCAAGAAGCCAATACTGAACCGTACACAATGGTGTTCATAGTCAAAGTGCAGAGTAATTAGACAAACCAAACACAAAGCGAAACAGACAGGAAATGAGAGCATTTCTCACACACATACACACACATTCCCCTCTCACCTTGACAGGACCCATTGACTTCCTCGTAGCCAGGCTGGCACACACATTTCTCGATGGGCACCAGCCAATCTCCTTCTCCACTGCAGTGCATTCTGGGAGTCTCATGCAATGCCAGTGAGTTGTTGACACATTGACCAATGACCTCCACTAGCTGCGAGTCTGAGCCAGGGATTGTGCCTGGAAACTCTGCCAGGTTCCTAACCAGCAGGGGGCAGCGCTTGTAGAAGACTCGCACTGACACGAGGGCGATACAGGCTCCCAAGTCCTGGAAAGCCAGGTAGAAGCCCTTCCGGGTCAGAGGTCCTAGGTCACGGACCTCCGTGTTGAGCTTCAGCACGCGGTCACCAAGGTCCAGCTCCGTAAAGCTCTCATCAGCCGCAATGGTGTCAATCTTTGTGTATCTACCAATCATAACCAAGTTTAAAACATCAGCTTTTTCCACCATAACAAGTGCAACAAAGCAGAGATCAAAGCAGACATAGATCCTCAGGCAGGCATACATGCGCAGCATTTTGGAAACACGCTGCAAATGTCACATCACAACAAAATACACACAACACTCGCATTTGTGTATTTTGATGTGCTGTACGACTGGCCTTGCAATCACTGACATTCATGCCCTGAACCAGGGCTGAGCTAGGCTGCCATGCCTGACGGTCAAGCCACCAGCAGCATTAAGTAACTCACGACGACAAGATAGCAACGTTCCCACCACGAACCAGGGCTGGGGTCGACTGCAACAGACCACGCCAGAGGCATAGACCGCCACAACACAACCGCAATCCATGCCAGCCACAACGCAACCCACCAGTGGGCCGTACAACCACGATGAACAGCGGAACCTCTCCAGCTGCACCCGCACCCAGATGATGACATGGACGTGCATCAGCAGCAAACCAGGACGGAGCTGTCCCAGTTCCACACTGCCCAAGCCGCATAAAGAACGCCAACCAACAATGTTGTTTAACAAAAGCAACCCATCTGAAGCCATGCTGAAAGCAATGGAAACAACCACAGCGTCAGCCAGCAGCCATCACAGGTCACATGAGCTACAGTATGTACACAATCCATCCGTGGTCTAGCTTTCATTGTTTGAGGTTTCAGACTGTTTTTCCTCTTTTATGTGTTCACACCCTAGGAGCCATTTAGCCAACCACCAGTGTGGCAGCCCATCCCCGTCCCCGCACCACTTCTGTGTTGTCATTAGTTAGTGTGCTTATATTGAGTTGCCTGTTCCTTTTCCCCTGGCAGGTTATTGTTAAGCTTTGCCTTTGTATTGTTTGTGCCTTTCATTATTAAACTCCTGTACGCTCTCTACCCACATTGTTGGTGTCTATGTAAACATTTGGTTGGTTGGTTGGTTGGTTTGTTGATTCTGAGGTCGTTGAAGGGAGTGGTGTTTTTCTTTTGATCGACTTTAAATCAAGAATCTTTTTCCAGCATCACTGACTCCATCTTTAACTGCATCAGAAATACCTATTGAGGTGCAGTGCAAAGTTTTACTAAAGTTCACCATCATATCACTTATACAAACACACAAATAATATCAATTGAGACTGGTTACCTGCTCTCCTTCAGCACCCGACCCTCCTCCTTCACCATACCGCCCCTTTCATCCCTCATGGCTCTTCCCATCTCCTCCTCCTCCTCCTCTCTGTCCGTCTCGTAGTAGTACATATTGAAGGTCTCCTTGCAGGAGGTGCCCACTCCGCCTGGCAGACTACTGCAGTCACGCAGGGTGAACTTGAGCTCTATGAAGACTCGCTGCGCCCCCTCTGTGAGGATGAGGCCCGTGTGGAGCCAGTTATTCTGGTTGTGTTCCATCACCTGGCACACCTGGTAGGTGTGGATGGGGGCATAGTCCTCATCCACCTCCCCAATCTCCTCCCACTGGAAGAGAAACAGACCAATGGTCAAAAAGGGCATGCATCCACGCTGTGCAACAAAAACACCACCAAATATATTAGCTCTTTGTTCTATGTGAGGGATCTTTGAAGAAGTGATTATTCAGGCCTACAGTTTGATATTAATTAGTAAGTGAAGACTGAACCTTTGCTGACCATTTTACTGTGAAATACATCACTCTGGTATACCTCAAATGAAAGCTGAAAGCTGTTTAAAATGGGACTGAAACGCCCAGGGCAGCACCAACGCTTGGCACTACCATCTCCTACAATGCCTTGCCGGTGTGCGCCTGGTCCCAGCAGCACATTTTCCCCAGGTTGGGGTGTATAGGTCTGGGGATGTTTTCTTTAGTTTGTGGGGTTTGTTTGGCGTTGACAACAGTTTTGTAACGTTGTGAGTTCTGTTATAATCACACCGTGACCATGCATTTCCAGCGTCATTTGTTTGTCTTCACCTGCATTCGCTGCCTATACCCCTTACAGGGACAAATAATGAAACTCACTTTTTCAGTGTTTTCAGTGCTACATATGTAGTGCTTGTCAACCCACAAGAAATGTGTTTCTTGCTCATTTGCATTTAAAGGAAAAATCACCAAAAACAACCATTGTGTTTAGACAGGGTGCTGTTGTACTTTTTATTTGTGGTATTTTGACCAAATGTCACACATTACATTAAGCCACTGTGTCAATATGTGGAAAAGTGGCATACTTTTCCTTTAATTTCAATATTTATCTTTAATCCAAGATTATCTATGCCATGCAATAGCCTTACATTAATGTTGCATACAATGCACACAAAAGCCACATTTGGTTTCTCAGGTCACCTTTTACCTGCAAGCTTGCGTTTGCAACATCTTTTCAAGACATTTATTTGACTGGTAAATTTATCTGAGCAAGACAGTTTATTTTAACACAGAGGTATGTTATGTTTCTAAAAGGAAAAGCTATGGAAGCAAGCTGTTTTAGACAAGGCTGTTCATTCATAGATTCAATTCTCATCAAATCATAGTCAAAGGCTACCGGTAATCTATGCAAAGTGGGTATGTGGGTTTAAATAATGGATCCTGATTTTGACGACGTTCATTTAAAAGCTATACAGTACTCCTTTTATTCCATGTGCATCTTTTCAGGGACATGATGGCCATTGTCTACATTGCTTACCTGGGGACAGTTCTTCAAAAGTAAACTGAGCGGATTTTCGGTTATCCAATCTTGGTTTTGATCTGGTTCAAACCTTCAGTTTATGTTGTTCAAAATCTTTTAGTAGGTTTGGGATATATTTGATCTAAAAAAAAAAAACGGATTCCAGCATAAGGGTGTATTCAGGTTGGATTTCTGGAACAAAATGTAATAAAACTTTCGAATGTATAAAATAACATCTCCTGTGTATATTTTTTAATTTTGCACCCAGATTACAAAACATGGGATTTCCAAATCTGGAAAATTTTTATCCAGATTAAATCTTTTGAACAATTTATCAAGCCCTGCTCTAGCTGGATCTCTAAGGCTGATTCAGCCAGATCAGACTGAAATGCACCATCTCATTGGAATCCCATTTCAAACCACCTCCAAATGCGTTTTGGATCTGATTTTCATAAATTCGATTCTGGGTTTCTGCTATAAAAGACTTTGAAAAATACATTGTTGATATAAAAAAAAAATCTGATTTGGTCTGGCAGTCTGAACATAGCCTAACACATCTCCAATCAGTTCTGTTGGTGGATGTCCATACATGAATAGACTAATGCACAATTTCATGTTCAAATAAATACAACTATAAGGAAATGGATTCCTCTATGAGGTAAATCAGTGAGTTGTTTTAAAAAAATTTTGGTGATCTAGCAACTGATGTTGACTTTAATGAATGGGAGTTTGAGACTTATTGTCTGTACTGTCCCAGTACAGACAATAAGCCTCTTACTGGTCAGATCTAACATCCTGCACTGGGCTTTACACACACACACACAAGGTTCATCAGGAGCTATGGGACACAACACTTGAGACATGAGACCAAGATTCCACCCATCATTAGGCCAGGTCAGTGGTTCTATAGAGTTCTTTATACCACATTGTTCTCAGTTGTTATCGGCAATAATTGAGAATTATTTTGAAAAGTTTGGGTTTAAAGCAGTGGTCATGTTGTATCTTTGAGAATAGAGCATCATATTCAGGGACAAAGCAAAATAAAATAATTTTGACTTGGTTAGTTTTCTATTATTTTCATCCATTTTATCATTTCCATAATTTGGTTTTTATAGTTTTTTTCATGAAGAACTAGTACATAGTATTAGCCTCGCAAGGCCATGATAAAAATTTTGTGATTTAGCAGACACTTTTATACAAAGCAATTTACAATGAGTACAATTACAAGTAGCAGATGAGGTGGTTAGACATCTTGCTCAAGGATGCTTACAGGTAGGCCAACTCTGGGGCTCAAACCCATGACCTACCAACTGGGAGTCCAACACCCAGACCACTAGACCACCCAGACCCCAGGTGGGGGAAGTGTTGCTCCCCTGGTACGCGTGATCGCTCTGGACCCGGAGGTCGGGGGCCTCGGGCATCTGGCCTTAATTAACTTACCTGGAGTTCCATTTATCCTGGCCGTTTTTGCCCCCTTCGTACGTTAATCCAACAAATTTGTATATTAACCAATCCCAATCCTGAATGTATACTGGTCAGAGCTCTTGTCCTATGTCCTAATGCTGGATCACAGTTTAAATGTGTACAACCTCTCAAATCAGTATGTGGAAGTGTAATTAAATGTATGCTGCATTTGATTGTATTCCAAAATCGGAAAAATCTGTCGTTGTTAATTTTGAATCAGTTAAAAGATGATAGCCTAGGCTATGTGAGGCACAACATGTTAATTATAGTTAAGCTTTTATTTGTATAAGTTATAGCATTAGAATTATATAATAATAATTAATAATAATAATAATAGCATTTTTTATTCTATACTTTCAATCAAAATTGTTTATTCACATTGTGTTCAGCCAGGGATTCTTCATTTCATCACTAAAAGGCAAAGTGTCACAGTTGTGTCAATTTTGTGGTCAACACCAAATTAATTATTATATTTTGGAAGAATGGTGTTCATCCCTGCAGTATAGTTCAGACTTTGAGAATCTATGTCATGTCAAGGAGCAACATGTAACAAAGACTGATCAAAATGCACCCCCTTCCCCATAGGTTTATATACAAAATATAAATACAATAAAAATGTGCTATGCCGACAGACTTTGGTCCCCCCAATGTTGACTCCATGGCTACGGCCTATTAATGATAGACTAACTGGTTATCATCCTCGTTAGTAATATGTTGTTTTCCATCAGCATGTCCTATTTAAGAGCAAGTAATATTGTTAGATTAATGTTGAAATATCCATGGCAAACTATTGCTTTTGTCCCCATTATGTAAACCTAATTTTCACCATTTATATCAAAACATCTGTTTAAAATGTCTTGGACGTTTGTTTTTGTAAGGCAGCATAGACTAATATTTATTATATTTTATATTCAAATTAAGTTAATTATTTTCTTTGCTTATTTGCTTTATGTTTAATTTCAGACAGTCAGCAAGTGACAAAAAGAAAGCTTTTGCAAAGGCTAGACTGACAAAATTCAGAGAAAAAATGTACACCAACCCAGAACTGCTGGAAGAGTACAGAAGGAAAGAGAGAGAGAGGTCAGGAGTTGGAGAGGTTACTGCAAGAGTAATTAGCATAGTCTATAAGTATAATATGTCTTATATAGGACGTGTCTCTGTGCGTGCGTGTGTGTGTGTGTGTGTGTGTGTGTACAGACAGTATGTACGTAATTCAGTCCCTACTATAGGATGGGCACACACACACGTCTTGGCTTTGGTGAATCTGAGTGAAAATACCTTTTACTGCAAGTTATTCAGTCCTTACTATAGGATGTGTACAGTCTGTAAACCATTCAGTCCTATACTATAGGATGTGTGCACTCAGTCAATGAGCAGTCTCTATTATATGATGGTAATAATAGTTAATAATTAATACGTTTTTTTCCTGTTTTGAGACTTTCATTTAATGCTTCCTTTCCATTTCCAGATATCAAAAACGAAATCAAAATTGTAAAATCAAGAAAACTCAAGATCTAACAAAGAAGCAACATGAGAAGAAGAAAAAAACAATGGTGGGAAAACTCAAAAATATTATAGAAGAAAGAAACAATTATAGGCTATATGGGACATAACGCCATCAAGCGATGATGAAACGTGTTCAGGAAGCAAATGAAGTTCAGCCACTGCCACCTCACCTCAACAGGTAAATGTCCCTGCCAAGACATCTACACCAAAGGGCCTGCCAAAAAGGAGGAACATAAGAAAAAAAACCATCTAAATTGAGATCAAAGTTGCGGTACACAGAAGAGAAGCTTCTGGAGAGGACCAAAGCGATGGTCAACTTAAAGAAAAGAATTGCAAGACTTGAAATGATGGCCATGAGGAAGCAGGAAATAATGAGCATGGAAGGCAGAAAAGTCCAGAAGAACACTACAAAGAGAAAAATACAGAGAACATCACCTAATAACAGCCAAAGACGACTTATGCGCACCCTGTTAGCCGCTTCCTTCATCAAGATGACGTTTCCACAATCATAAATGGGAAAAGAGAAAATAAATGGAGAAATTCGGAAGAAAGTCGAAGATATTCCGTAAAAGAGCCTTAAGGAACACTGGCAAAGCTTTATTCAAGATTTACGTCTGAAAACCCAAGGCACAAACTATCTAAGGCTCAATTCTTTAAACTAAAGCCTTTTTGGATTGGCCAGCGAAGAGTCACAGACAGACATGTGCTTGCAAAATTCATGAAAACTATGGCTTGAAGATAAAGAAGCTACACCAGCTTGGGATCATAGAAACATCATCCACTAGGGACTGTACAGGCCAATGTGTGTAGTGATGATGACATGTCCTGCATGTACAGAACATGCAGCAATTGCAAAAATAAGATATTTCACACAACACTGGATCCTTCAACAAAAGGAAACATAATAGTTTGGGAGGAGTGGGTCACTAAATCTGTAACCATAATAAAAAAAGCAAAGATGGGTCCACTGAAGAGAAGGAAGTGAGGAATGTGTTTCTTGAGAAGAGGCATACCTCCATTGAAAAGCTGGTGGACCTCACACAGGACAACCTATCAAACTTCTCCAGACACATTTATAATATCAAGCACCAGTTTGAAAGACTGAAGAGATTGAGGGAGAAGCTGACCCAGAACTACAGTGGGAACTACACTTGCAAATACACAAGGGATGAATACAATAGGCTATTGTAAACTTACAGTAGCCTATTCAGTGTGTATTGTATTTAGTATATAGTGTACAGTAGCCTATAACACATTTTAAAAGCAATCTTACAGATAGACTTCTAAACTCTTCTCTTCTAAACTTCTAAAGTGTCGCATGTACGTATTTATTAATTATTTAATAAGTTGACTAGTTATTTATTGAGGCTGCGGCATATGGCTTGGCAATATGTTTTTCTCTCTCATTGTTTCCAATCCAATGTCATCATCCAGAAGTGGGTCTTATATTAAAAGAAAGAAAAATGAAAAGAAATGAAATTAACAAAAAAAGTACATGTCCAGACGTGTTCTGCCGAGAAAATCTGGACTCACATATCTCACAGGCTATTTTACCTCAATGACAAAAGCTGTTGAGTAATTTATTTTAGGCTACATATTATCCCTTGCGATGTCCTCAGGGTCCAAATGATCAAAATCACTAGCAATCATATGATGTGCACTGCTGGCACAACAAGGTGTTTGTTTGAAACACAAGGACAACAGTTAAAAGGCACATAAAACAACAAAAATAATTCATAAAGAAATAAATACATATAGCAATGACAATAAAAAGAACCATACAATCATACGCAATCAGATGGCGCTGCCTGGTGGTTCAAGAAAAGATTTTAAGGGCATCACAAGGGTTTCAAAAATTTAATATTTCATTTAAAAGAATCAGCTACATTTTGATAGAAAACCAATGCAGTAGACAAGGCCTAATTCCAGGGTCATTTTGACCCTGAGGACATCACAAGGGTTAAATCAAGAATTGCCTGTGTATGAAGAATAAAAACAATATGAAAATATATTCAATGAAAGAAAATCGTACTGTCAGACTTGCTGGTGCCTATCTCATGTAATTTACCATAATGAAGATATGCAGCGTTTTGATTAATGTATTATTTTTAATTCTTTTAAAAAATAATTTTGATTAGGCCCTACTAGTTTATTTTGTTTTGTAAACGAATATTGAATTTGTTTTTATTTTTTGTTATATATTGAAAAACGAATTCACAAATGATGGAAGGGCTGCTCTCATCTCACCTCAATATTAAAATGATTAGTTATTAGTTTGGCCCGGTCTGACTGTGGCGCCGCATCGCTGTGACACAGAGACAGCGTTCAGCTGTAGCCGGCTAGCTGAATCGCAGGTCGTAAAGACAGAAACTGAAACATACATTGTTTGACCATCAGTCGTTTCAGCCTGGAATGGTCAGTCTGTCACTGGATACCAACCGTTACAGTACTTGGCTAAATGTAAATGGATGCATGGAGTATGGTACCACTTTTCAATAAGTTTGAGTATTATTCAACGGACCTGTCAACAGACTTCTTGTCACCAGAAACTTTGCAAAGAAATTGTGTACTGTAGTTATTAAGTTAGTTTATAGTTTATTTATTACCTGCCTTGCCGATACTGTATTCCAATAAAGTACATACATAAACTCAATACATGTGTACCACTGTATTGTAGGCTACGTGAGACTATTGTACAGTAGTATAATCAACAACGGCATTATAATTGCGAAATTGCGAACGTATTATTTATTCAAATGCTATTGGATTTGTATCTAGAACTTTCCCTTGTATGGTCTTTACTTTTGGGACCCTCTGGTATCCCTCGGGTCAAAGTGATCCAGGACATATTTAGGGCTTTAAAAACAATTCTGAAATACATTTTTACTTCAAAAACCATTAACAAATATTGTCTTTATCTCAATTTCAAACAAATGAGACAACATATATGTTTAGGGAATGCAATCAGCCTCGACTAGAACACAATAAACAATGGAAGTGTGATTATATTTTTTTGTCATACGGTTATATTTTATGTTAAAACTCCACTATTTGATCATGCTTATCTTGGAAAAAATTAGGACGATATTTTCATTAACATTTATTACTTTAAGATAAAACGGCATCACAGGCAACGCAGATTTTGATGCCATATCTTGCTGGTTTTGAGGGCATATACTGCCTGAAGGGGCAGCGGCCTATAAACCCCACAAGCCGTTCGTCCACAGATACATTGGGCCCAGGGTTGTAAAGACAGGGAAACCGGTCCACTCACTGGTCCCACACAGTGCGGATTGTTGCCAACCCGTCCCCCCATCGTCTAAAAGGTCTTGATTTAAGAGTCGTCAAACCTGATGATCCTTGAGTATACATGGAAGCTCTTCAGAGACATTGTGGCTCTAAAAATTGCTCTCCCTGTCTCAGCATCCCACAGACTTTCAGTCGACTTTCCTCTTGACCTGTAGACACCAGCAAGGATGAGGATGCCAATGTAGACATGCAGATGCATGATGTCCATCTGCTCATCAAAAACACGTCTCCACTCAAGATCACGGTCCTCTCAAGGTCATTTCCAGAATAATTTTGTGATTTGAGTCAGGAATCAACAGCTCAAAGGATATCTTGAACATGAGTCACTGCAAATCTTGTGGGCCCTGGTAACATCGATATTATGTTAGCAGCTAAGCGGGGGGGCTCTCTCACTGGCGATGAAAACCATTCAATCTGTCCATTCTTAGACAAATATGGCTGTGGGGCTCTTCCAGTGGCTGGCTATGAGGCTCTTCCAGTGGCTGGCTATGAGTCTCTTCCAGTGGATGGCTGTGGGGCTGCTCCAGCGGCCGCCTGTGGTGCTCCTGGCATATTCCAAGTGAAGGCCATCTTCAAATTCACTTTCAGAATCAGAATACTCTAAATTGACATCTAAATGATCCTCATATTCAGAGACATCTTCCTCTTCCACATTTCTGTGTGGCTGACTCTGTTCAAATATGAGCTCTAAAGCTCTCTGACAGCTAAATATTTTGGTCATACTGAGGGTTGAAGATTCTGTACTGTGATGCAGAGGTATCTCTTTTGTCCCTCCCATATTCGATGTATCAAATGTTATGGTATAACGTTAGAAAAAATGGGGTTTGCAGGTGGACAGAAGGTGTGGGAAAGAGTACAGGAAAGAGAACAAACAGCTTCTCAGTGCTGATTATAATAATACTCTGTGTGTGTGTGTGTGCGGGTGTGTGCGCGTGTGTGAGTGCATGTGTGTGTGCGCGCATGTGTGTGCATGGCTGTGTGTTTGTGTCTGTCTGTGTGGGCATGTTTCTGTGTGTCTCTGTGTATACGGGTCAAATTAACCCAAAGACCGTATGAAGGATGTAAATGTGTGGGGTATAGTGTGCTCTAATTTAAATTTTTATTTGTACATGTTTATCACAAAAAATAATGTAAGGCCATTGAGGTTCATGTAGAAAAAATGTATACTTGTACCAGTTTACTTCATGAAAATTATTTAAACGGGTCAATTTGACTCGAATACCATACAAGGGTTAAGCAATAAAGAAGCTATGCTGGAAGTAGATCGATTGTTCTGAATAAAAGCACAATGTCTGCATTCCGCTGCTTCAATGTGTATTTTAGTCGCTTAGCAACCTCCCTCACTGAAAGGCGGGCCGCCGGCTGCCAAAATACAAAACAAGCTCGAAGCAGTCTGAGGCTCAATTCGGTGACCACAGCGCATAGCGTGTTGTCTGAAAGGGCGACTTAGCAGACGGATTCCAACATTGTATTCAGTGTGGATCACATAAATTTTTTGTCAAGCCCCACTAAAGTACTAAAGTTGCAGGTAGTCCAGCAACTCCAAGGCTTGAACCCATAACCTTCCGGCTGGAAGTCAAACACCAGACCACTAGACCATCCTACAACCTATTTCTGAGTTGATTCGGCTATTTGTCTGTCAACATTAGCAGTCGTCCATGAGGAATACTTTTAGCCTATATCTTATTTGAGACAATGAATTCAGTCCATCTCATAGTCAAGCACAGATTTTAATCCATTCATTTTGAGAAACTTAAATGAAAGCTCCTTAGTTCCCAGTGCACTGCGGGGTTAACATGGATGGTGTAAGGCTGCCAAACGGCTATGGCATGAATTGGAGGCAAAACTTGATGTAAGCAGTCCACGTATGTTTAATCATAAAAACAAGTCAACAATTCCAGCACTAAG